>VDFB02280000.1:0-63011 GCA_007258455.2 Sequoia sempervirens | reverse complement strand
ATCTGTCGGGGAGCATAGTAAGTGACCCTGGAACCAGCCAGCCTTGAAGGAGTGATTCAAAGGAAATGAGAATTTGAGAATAACCCATCAAGAGATGATCCCAAGAGCTTTAACACCCACTCCAAGTACCCTCATAAAGATGAAATGCATAAGGAACTCTGAGGAAGAACATGTATCCACTATAATGAGAAATGGGATCATGGTCATGAGTATCTCTAGTGAGATGTCCTAAAAAAGAGGAGTTTGTGTTGCAAGTGAAAAGAACCATGGGAACGTGGACACGTGTGTAGGAAAGAATTTTTCCCCCATAAGATAGAAGCAACCATCGAAGAGGAATCCAAAGAGAATCCTAGCAAAAAAACATGTACGAAGATGAAGAGCATGTAACTTTAGCCACTATCTCTCAAACCTCTAAACATCATCCATTTTGAATTAAAAGATACCTCAAAGGGAAAAGGGTTATCACACTTGTGGATAGTGGGGAATCCTATAATTCTATTGATGAGAAACTAGTTGCAAAAATGAAATTAGGGACCATGAACTTTAAGAGATTTGCAGCAACCACTATTATGGGAACTATGGTTCAATGTACTAAAATAGTCCCCCAACTAGAAATAACCTTAGGGAAACACCCCATTATAGAAGATTCTATGTGTTAACATTATATGTTGATATAATTTTAGGCACTCCTTGGATATACTCCCTAGGATGCTTCATGTTTGACCTCCCAAACTTGACAATTTGCTTCCAACACAAGAGAAAAAAAGTCACCTTGAAAGGGTTACCTAATGGATCCCCAAAAGTAATCTCCTGCAAAAGAATATAAATTATCTTTAGACATGGGAAAGGGGAATGGGCTGCACAATGTATGATCCTTGAAAAGACAACCTCACATAGCAAAACAATTCACAATGACATCAAACCAATCTTGAGTGAATACAAGAAAGTATTTGAGGATATTCTCCTAGGGTCACCCCCAAAAAGAGGACTTGCAAACACAATAGAATTGGAAGAGGGGGAACAACTGGTAATCACCACACCCTATCGAAACCCCCAAAAAATCAAGGAAGAGATTGAAAAAACTATTAAGGAACTGCTAGAAATGGGTCATATT
Source organism: Sequoia sempervirens (assembly GCA_007258455.2). Taxonomy (NCBI): domain Eukaryota; kingdom Viridiplantae; phylum Streptophyta; class Pinopsida; order Cupressales; family Cupressaceae; genus Sequoia; species Sequoia sempervirens. The sequence continues at coordinate 61,897 of VDFB02280000.1, read as the reverse complement.
CAACCTAGTTCCAGTACCTTTGCATCATTTGTAGTACTAGTCAAGAAAAAGGATTATACCATGAGAATGTGTATATACTATAGGGATTTAAATAAGAAAACATTCAAGAATCATTACCCTATACCAATAATTGATGAGTTAATTAACGAACTCCACAGAGCCAGATACTTCTCCAAAATTGATTTGCGATAAAGGTACCATCAAATAAGGATGAGAAAAGAAGACATTCCTAAAACCTCCTTTCAATGTCATTATGGGAACTTTGAGTTCTTAGTCATACCTTTTGGAATAACAAATGCCCCAACAACATTTCAATCATGTATGAATCATATATTCTAGAAACAACTAAGAAAGTTCCTACTCATATTTTTTGATGACATTCTTATCTACAACAAGACATGGGAGGAACATCTCAAAACACATTGAGGAAATCCTAAAAAAATTAGAACAAGAATTCTTGTATGTTAAAGCTTCAAAATGCGATTTTGGCTTGGAAGAGATCCTTTACCTAGGTTACAAGATCAATGTGTAAGGGGTAAGTGTAGATGAAGAAAAAGTTATAGCCATTAAGGAATGCCCAGAACCCAAAACCCTAACACAACTAAGGGGTTTCATGGGACTATGCAGTTACAATAGACGCTTTGTAAAAGGATTCTCCAAAATTTCCACCCCAATCACAAAATTTACCAAAAAGGGAGCGTTTGTATGGAGTGAAATATCTCAATAGGCTTTTGAAAGACTAAAGGAAGCAATGAGTTCGTGCCCTATTTTAGCTATCCCTAATTTCACACCACCCTTCGAATTGCAATGTGATGTGTCCAGGAAAGGGAATGGAGCAGTTCTTATGTAAAATAAGCATCTCATTGCATTTGAAATCCGCAAGCTCACTGAGACTAAAATACACTACTCAATTTATGATAAAGAGATGCTAGCTATCATGCATGCCTTAGCAAAGTTTCGACAATACTTGGTTTGCGAGAAATTCAATGATAAGACTGATCACAATATCCTAAGGTACTTTATGAATCAAAAGAACCTAAATGACAAACAATAAAAGTGGGTAAGAAAAATACAAGCTTATGCTTTTGATATTGAGTACATGAAAGGGACAAATAATGTTATAACATATGCTTTATCAAGATGAACCTATTTGAACACCTTAACAAGTATAGCCACAAATTGGAAGAACAATACCATTGTAGAATATGTCAAAGACCCCCATGAAAATAATATACTTGAAAGAAATTTACCCAATGAAGAGTACAAAGTAGTAGAAGAGCTCTTCCTATATAAAAATAGGATATTCTTGGTGCCCAACTAAAAAATGAAGGAAAAAATCCTTAAGGAATACTGCAACAATCCCTTACTAGGCTACCAAGGGTATTATAAAACTTACAAATAGGTGCAGGAGAGATACTCTTGGAAAGGACTCAAGAAAGATGTCCTAAAACAAGTACAAGAATGCATACCATGTCAAAGAAAAAAAACTGAGCAAAGCCATCTAGTAGGACTTCTACAACCTTTTCCCATTCCAAGTCAAAAGTGGGAAAGCATCTCAATGGACTTCATAACAGGATTGCCCAAAGTTCAAGGGAAGGATTGCATTTATGTAGTAATGGATTGACTCACCAAGTACGCCTACTTCTTTTCAATATCCATAGAGTATTGAGCTCCCCAAATAGAAGAAGTATTCTTCAAAGATATATTTAGATTACATGGTCTACTAAGGAACATAGACAACAGTCAAGATAGTCGATTCCTTAGCCAATTTTGGCAAGATTTCTTCCAATTAGTAGGGACTGATCTTACACCCAGTACGAGTTACCACCCTCAAACAGATGGACAAACTGAAATCGTTAACAAGTGGTTAGAGGGATATTTGAGGAATTAAGGAAAAAACTATCCCTAAATTTTTGATCAAATGGAAAGGCTTACCCAAAGGAGGAAACTACATAGGAAGGAGAAGAGATCTTCAACCATCTGAATCTAAAATTTCTTGAGTACAAGAAAATTCAGAAGGGGAGGACTATCATGCCCCTAGGTGATCCCACAATACTAGTTTACAATTTTTGGCCGAAATTTGGACCAGCGCTTTAGACTAATTTTAATGCTAAATCTTCTGCTTGGAGCTTGTAAAATTTGGGCCCCATGATCGTTTAGAGATGAGTGGTCACAATTGTTGAAGTGATTTTGTAACATTTTGTCTCTGGGTCTAAATATAATTTTATTAAAGTTTGGGAATCAGTTGCCTCTTTTTCCATCTCAAAAGAAACTTTTTTAAATTAAGCGCGTTTTAAGGGTAATCTTTCAAAATTATGGCAACTTTTCCATGGAAGATAAAGAGTCTAGTTTTTTTTTGAATTTAGATTTATAAGCCTAGGTATCTAATTATAGCCATAGAGATTGGTTTAAAGTGGGTTTTATTGAGATATTTTTTCGTAATCAAGTTTTGAAGTCAAATGAATTACAATTCAAACTGTAGGTGGGTATATAACACATACTTTTTTTTGTATGTATAGTTGTTTATTTTTGTTGGATCGAGGAATTCAATGTCACGGTACAACTCATATTTTCGTTTTTTATAATCATTTTTCCCGTATTGCAAAACAAAGGCAGTTTTGGTAGAAAACCACCAAAATCTCTATAATAATAAAGATTTAGATTTATTTTCAGAGTTATGCTTTTTAGAACTTTATAATAGGACTATCACTTACAATGGAAATAAATTTTTAAATGAATTGGTTGATCCACAAAGAGTAAATCAAAGTGGTTTTATCTGACATTTTGATGAGTGCTCAAAGGAGACTCTGTTATAGGTATGGTTTAAAAGACTAGCGGGGTTCTATCCGGGGGTTTGATGCAAAGGTAGTTTGATCAAGCCCTCTTCAATTGGGAGAATCATAAATAGAAAATTTAAAGGATTAAATCATTATATTTTCTAAAAATATGTGATTTCAACAAAAATAAGAATTTTTGAGAAATTGTAAACCACCTTTGTGGGATCACCCCCCCACAAATGCAGATCAACATCAAATGCAAATTGACTAGTGATAGGGAGAAATTATTAAAGAGATCGAATTTATAAAGGATAATATTAATATGCATTAATTATCCTTTAAAGAATAATTATGAATAGTTAAGAAAACAACAAGGGAGGTGCCTCCAATGAAGGGGCATAGCAATAGAAGAAGGCACGTATTAATATTGAAGAGACACGACCCATTGCCATCATAAGTATAAAAGGAAAATCACTTCAATGCAAGGAGGGCATTGATTGGAGAGAAGAAAGGAAGATACATATTAACAAAAGGAAATCAATCCAGTTTTGGTGCAAGAGATTTCTATTATCAGAATGGTACATAAATATTCAAGAGTATACTTGATGTTTTTCTACTATTGGTGTAAATAAAGTCTTGTACCTAGTTAATTCATTACTAAGGGACTTATTTGCATGTTAAGTTCACTAGGTTCTAGGAAGGAATCTTTCTAGAAGGTGTTAGTTGCCATTAGTTGTTATCTTATCTTTTGACTTGTAACACACATGAACCTAGGTAGTGGTGATAAGTTGTCTCATGTCATATGATTAAGACACTTGTCATAATCCAATGACATCTTGTATCTCACCTTGGCTATATAACCAAGGGATCTGTACTATATTGTACACATCATAACATTGAATCATATTTGAATAATTGATAAGAATATAGTTTATTCTTGTCATATTCATATTCTCTCTCTTGTGCTTTCCATTTGGCCTCAAGATCTTAGCTAGCTATCTCCATAGACAATTCTAACATCTACCAATCATTGTTTTACATGTATTTACATATTTCCTATGAATAATAAATGGCATTTAAGTATATGATCTTATAATAGATATGGAATATGCTTGATTAACTAAAACCCACCTTGTAGGAGGGCCTAGGGTGTAAGCAAAAAGGGTAAATGAGGCTAGTAAGTAGGTCATTCTAGAGTTGACCATAATGGTGCCTAGGACTAGAGGGCCCTTACCTAGAGAATCAAGTTTCCCACTTACAACCCTATACAATTCCACAAGATGGCAAGTGTCTTCAAGGAGTTGAAACATTGATGGGGAAAGTAGATACAAGCCACCAAGGGAGAGGGTTATGGTATACACCCTCTTAGTCTTGGTGTAGAAATGGCTTTGGGTGGACCCATCATATCCCTTCTCCCAAAATATTAATATGGTTTTATTGTTATAATCTATGGATGTGATGTAATTGTCTAACAATCCTTCCTGTTACATTACCTTTGCGATCCTTGGGTTTCAGGTTTCAAAATTGGGTCAGGATAGGAGTGAGAGCTAGATTTGGTGGCATCTAAGAAAGAAACCCTAGTGACAATGAAGCTTTTCCCAACAGGAAAATCCATGGACATTTTTGTTGATCGTTGATGCCCTTCTCACGACCTTTCACTACCTTCATGTCAGAATGCTTAACCAAAAGCTTCATCTAAGGTAGTCAGAGGCACGACTATAGATGATTCCCACTGCCTCTAAACCCAATCTTTGGCCCTAAAAAATGGAGGGTGTTTGGAGCCACCATCAGTGTGGTGTATTTCACCACTTTCCATCCCACTGAAAGCTTTTCTTAATTTTGAATCTATAGAAGCAATACCCATAGTAGATTATTTAGAAACCCTAGTGTTGTGGAGATTCGAAAGTTTATGGATGGATTAATTTAATTAATTCAAGGGACAATATGGGAAAATCTACATTTTGATTTGGGGTGTCTACAGTTCAAAACGTGTTTAAGATGGTTTTTTCAAGAAATTTAACAAAAATATGTGAAAATAACAAATCATTTTGAACAATACAATTCAAAGTCTTACAACTACTATGTTATGTTTGGATTTGAATTGAGATTTTATGTAATTATGTTTATATAATACACATATCTTTCATTAGTGAGAAATTGGTGGCTTTGCAAATATCCTTTTATATTCTATTGGAACCCCTTCAATGGGACAATCAAACCACTTACCTACTAATTTATTTGTCTTTCAACCCATCAATGCATATAGAAGTCCTTTGAGGTTAGTACCTTCCAATAAGGGGGGAGTATTTTTTGTTCCAACTTGTTGGTATGTTAGAAAGCACACCAACACAAGAGAGATCTATGCTATTATATGGGCACTTGAAACATGAGGAGAGTTTAGGTGCAGGTGTTGATCAACAGGGATATAGTTCAAAACATGTTTCCAAGGATTTTTATAACTTAGGAGTTTATGTTTACTAACTTTTTGCCACATAAAAGTTAGCAAAGAGGCCTACCTTGGAGATTGTTTTAAAACCACATGGAAATATTCCAAAACAAAGGTGAACTTAATTCAAAACTTGTACCATTTCCTTTGCCTCATGAAGATGTTATTGGAGAAGAGTTTATATGAGGAGACCTTTGCCATCATACTTTGATGTAATTATCATAACCCATTAGATTGTTTGGAAACCTGAACCATTGATTACAAACCAAATTAAATACTTTTACCCAAGTTGTTAGAGTTGACTATGAAATTTTTGTGCCCTATTTTATGTAAGTACATGATTGAAAACTCTTTGTGAGGGTTGGAGGCTTATTTTTCTATATATAGTTTTTATAATTTTAACCATTTTTCTCTTATTTTCTAAGTTACCCAAACAAATGAGCTATATAATTGGGATTTGACTTCTATAATTCAACTAAGTATTATGAAATTCCACATCTACTCATTGAAAAATCATCTAAAATGGAGGCTTTAAAGGATTATGTATAATTTGTATGTGTATAGAATATTTTTGTGCATTATTTTTCTTGGACTCATATCCTTAGACATCTACATTAGTTTGTGTTAGCAATTGTGTGAAACATTGATGAAGCAAAGTTGGTTTCTTGGAGTGTTGTCTTCTCAATATGGTTAGAATTGACATCACCATAAAATAAACTCATTTATTTTCCTCTCAACCCTTTAATCTTTTGTAATTTTTTTAATTGTGGTTAAATTAGGACTAAATTTAGAATTTTAATTGTGATACAAATCTACAAAATTATACTTTTTGTGATTACATGTGTTCCTAAGCCAATATGTAAATGACATTTCTTTAATGTTTGATAATGATAAATGAATGCAATTACATGCCTTTAAATACAAAGACATAGCAACAATTCATTGCAACACATGTGCTTAGTTGGCTCACAATAGTTAGTGCAATGCACAAGATTTCTCAATTTGAATTTGAATTTTAGAATTTTAAGGGTGAAATCCATTGATGTAGGGTCAACCCAATGTCTATGTAATGACATCGAACATCTAAAAGATCAAATTAAGATAAATAAAGCATATACACCAATAAACACATGAATAAACATCATTAATAAAATAAAATTTAAAGATAAGAAAATATATATTAATAGCAGACAATAGATATTCAAATATATAAACTTAGTTTAAATAGGTACACAAATGTATGGTTGGAGATTTAACCATACTAAGTTTGAAAACATAATTAACTTACTTGCTGCCCATACCAAGCAGCAGTTAAAAAGTACTTCGAATATTGGCCTCGTATGTGCTTCAGCAACCGTCCCTGTTTCCTGGTTTGTTAGCTTTTAAGCAACGACGTTTCTTCTTCTTGTCAGCTTCCTCCTCTTCCTTATCATCATAATTGTACTCTTGTGCTATAGCAGAGGCCACTTGCTTATTAATGCCGCAAAAGTTAGGGCCGTGCCAAGCTTTGGCAGGAAGAGTGCTGCCAAACATGAAGGTGCAAGGTTCGCTCAAACTTTCACCATTGACTGTAGCATTCCGAGGTTTCCATCCATCTTCGCCATCAACCATAAAATTGAGGAGACAGACATTACCATCCAAACAAGGACCATTAAAATTGAAACTATCAGTTACCCCAGGATTAAAAAAGTTTTCTGTATCTTTCTCATTGAGATGCTTTTTAGTTACAGATGCTCCATTTCTGTCCTGAAGCTTCACATGCACTGGATCTTTGGTCCCTGGATCATCGAAAGCTGGTAATTTGTGCTTCGTTCTCACTTCCAATGTATATGAGCACATTTTCTGTCAGGGTTTACAGGAATGGCACGAAAATTTAAATCAACAATCAAATGTTAAAGGAATTTAATTTTCTTATATTAAAATGTTTACCAGGCACATTGATTTTATATAACTACTATAAATTTTTGTTCAGATTTTTTCAGTTGCATTTTTTCTTAAAAAAGCAGTAATTTTTTTGAATAAAACTTCTCTTTTTAAAAGTCTCAAAATTCTGAGAATCTTCGTTAAGCCCTCCTTAGGACCATAGCCTCACCAATTATGTTCTGCATGCCAAATTACATACCGACTAAATAGTGAACTTACATTAAACATATTTCACCCTTTTACAAACTTATTTCAATCATAGTCAAAATTTATAGTGTACGATTTGTTTAAGCGCTTCTACTGATAGGCTCAAGCCATCGGAAAGTAAGCCATAAGGATTATAGAATGTCAATATGTTGGAAAATGAGTCACATATCAATCTAAAATGGATAGGTTATTAGAGGATCAGTAGTTCTGTAATAGAGCACCCCACCTACAAAATAGGAGGTCCTAGATTCAATTCCTAGTTAATCCATGAAAAGTTAAACATGATAATGGAGCTCAGGTCAGCAGATCCATATCAAGCTAGGATCCCCAAGCACCTACAGTGTGGCTCAAAGGGGGGATCTATGTTGAAAAATGAGCCACCTAATCCAAATATGGAATGATCACCAATAGATGTAGTAGCTGAGTGATAAGAGCACCCAACAACAAATGAGAGGTCATAAACTTGACTCTAAACAGATCTAAACAGATCTAAACTGATGCTCCACACTCTGTACTAGGATGAGCATAATGGTGATAATGGAGCCCAGGTCAGCAGAGCCATACCAAGCTAGGATCCCCAAGCACCTACAGTGTGGCTCAAAGGGGGGATCTATGTTGAAAAATGAGCCACCTAAACCAAATATGGACTGATCACCAATAGATGTAGTAGCTGAGTGATAAGAGCACCCAACAACAAATGAGAGGTCATAAACTTGACTCTAAATAGATCTAAACAGATCTAAACTGATGCTCCACACTCTGTACTAGGATGAGCATAATGGTGATAATGGAGCCCAGGTCAGCAGAGCCATACCAAGCTAGGATCCCCAAGCACCTACAGTGTGGCTCAAAGGGGGGATCTATGTTGAAAAATGAGCCACCTAAACCAAATATGGACTGATCACCAATAGATGTAGTAGCTGAGTGATAAGAGCACCCAACAACAAATGAGAGGTCATAAACTTGACTCTAAACAGATCTAAACAGATCTAAACTGATGCTCCACACTCCGTACTAGGATGAGCATAATGGTGATAATGGAGCCCAGGTCAGCAGAGCCATACCAAGCTAGGACCCCCAAGCACCTACAGTGTGGCTCAAAGGGGGGATCTATGTTGAAAAATGAGCCACCTAAACCAAATATGGACTGATCACCAATAGACGTAGTAGCTGAGTGATAAGAGCACCCAACAACAAATGAGAGGTCATAAACTTGCCTCTAAACAGATCTATGAAAAATTTAACATAATGATTATTTAAATATCAAATAAGAAAAACAAAAACTAAATAGCTAAGATACATAAATATAATACTAAAAATAGATGGGGGTTGGTGTGAGACAGGACGCTTGAATGGAGAAGGATTGCAGGTATTTAGCAGACAGATTGAGATAATAGCAAGTCGCCAGAGAGGGTTGCAATTCGATAAAATGCAAGCAGAAACATATGGAGGAAGGACTGATGCTCCACACTCTGTACTAGGATGAGCATAATGGTGATAGAGCACCCTATAGCAAATGAGAATTATTGACCTGCAAACAGAGAAAGTATGCTTTAATACAAATGTGTACAGGCCTTATATGATGAGGGGTTGCATCATTGTTAGTTTTCTTCATCACAAGTAGTCTTCGGAGAAGGAGCTCAGTAAACCCTTAGAAAAAAACTCTCAAAAAAATCTTAAAATTAAGTACCATAGAACCTACAGTCTTCTAAACAGTAAATTTCAGAAGCCATAGTTACTTCAAAGCTCAAAAGACAGTACAAACAATCCAGCAAGCAACCAAACAATCTAGCAAGCAACTAACTTCTCTATATAGACATGTAGAAACTATTTTAGCCTAAAAATTGACACTTGCATCTTTTCATTACACACATTTTTTTTCTAAAATGGTCATAGAATATAAAAAACTAAATAGTAAGGTCTAATGGCACTCTAAAAAACCATAATAAAAGCAGAGAGTATAGAAATTAAAACAACCTCTTGGGTAGCAGCAATGGGTTGCAGCGGAACAAAATTCAGAAGAAGAAATACCATGAATTCAACCAAAACCAGCTTCCATGCCGCAGTTGTCATAGCCATTGTGAAGATCAAGAATTAGTGATACAGAGATGGGTTTGATAAAAAGTTGTTTTTATTCTGCCTAGAATGATTCCCCACAGAAAAAAGAAAACAAGATCAGTGGACACGAAAGAAAGGCAAAGGAAAAAATAGACATGATGGTGCTTGTTATGACCCACTCCCTCTGTCACTGATATGACCCAGCCACTCGTCAGCCATGACTTATGAACCATTTTGATAATACAAGTTGTGATATAAATTACTTACACAAGAAAAACCTATCAAGAAGAATATGGAACAGTTCCCTGCACATGGAACCCTTTAACTGTACAGCAGAGTATTGAAAGTATGGTGTACGCACAGCTTTTTACAAAACTAATTTTCTTGAGGAAAAGGGTTGTTATCTCCTACAGGGGGCTAATACCATGCGAAACATGCAAGGTCTGAATGAGAGTGATGGGGTACATCATTCACCTTTCCCTGTAACTCAACTACAAATTTTCTCTCACTCACAGAATTAGAAGTCATAGCTTGTTAGTCCATTTAATCCATCCATCTATATTTTGTAAAGAGCATTTAATGGTTAGGAGCAACATCACCTCTTGTATTATGAACGAAAAATATAATCATGAATACAAATTTATGTTAAAAAGTGTCATTTAAAATTGTGTGAGAAATGAATTGCTAGACCTTAAATTTTTGAGATATAAAATCACTTTAAATTAAATTTAATTAAATCATGAATAACGTAAAAATTACATCTCAATCAATAAAAAATAATAGTGAAACATGGAAAATGATAAAGAGGTGTTTAGTCACTTTACATGCAATGTTAATTTGTTCTTTGTTATTGACTTGATACGTTGTGATAAATAACAAAAATCTAAAATTCAATGATGGAATAGTAGTTAAACATGTAAGGAACTTGATTCAAAAAGTTTTGAGGATGCAAATTTTGCCATGCAATGTGGCTTGGTCCTTCATGCAACAATGTTATGTGATCTTGTCCTAATCATGTAACCCTTTCCTCTATTGTTGTTGGTTTTGTAGTGTTGGTTTGTTTTTGGGTATTCCAACTGATCCCTAGAACTATCTAAAGACAACCAATTCTTATGCTTAATTGTTCTAGGGGGTTGGCCAACGGCAAGGATAGATGTTTATCAATTATCTCTTTTGCACTTTAGGCTCTACAAAATCTAGGAGGGTGCGCCTATGCAATATCCAATATGATGTCATAAAATTAATGCAGGATATTACTTCAAACAAATATGGTCTCTTTATATGACCAAAAATTATAGATAAAATCACTTGATGAGTTAGATTCTTGGAGTTTTATGCATTCTGAATCTGAGAACATGTGAATAACATTATGAGATCACTTACAACTAAAAAGGAAATTCGATTTTAAAATTAATGACCATGAAGCATAATTAGAACATTCATTTAGATTGGTGTCTTGGACCTAGGCAACATAATCAAAGAGAATCGTAATTATACCTTACACAACAATACTTAAACTAGTTGTGTGAAAGCTTAGTATTAGTGCCTTACACAGATACTCTTAGAATTTATAATAACTCTTCTTAACAATCCTTATATACATCCAAAACATTCAAGATTCCTTGTAAAGCAATTTAGTCTACTCCTTGAAATGAAGCCATAAAAAAATATTCAATTGCAAAAAACTTGCAAAGATGAATAACAGTGATCCTTGATCAATTTGTATTCATAAATGATACAAAACTATACAATTTAGGAGACAACAGACTACAAAATTGTCATTGTATATTGATGTACAGAGCTAGTATTGTTATACAAAATTAACAATTGCATTGACATCTTTCTCCTATGAAAACCTAGACTGGACATGTACAGACTAGAATATAAACGCTCTACTTGCAAAATTTTCCTAGATCCCTACAAATGACCTTGAATTCCCATTTATAGAGTCAAGGGAGCAACAAGCTTCATGCCATGGACAAATATCACATGTTCATTTGATGATCTTGTCTCAGGATCAGACAAAAAGATACAACCAATTAGCAAAAAACAAAAAGGTGTTTTGCTAAAGAACGAAACAGTTAGAAACTTCACAAAAAGATATTCCCTGATACCCATGATGAAACAAAAAGGGAAAGGCTCATGCACTTGATTAGTTATACTTTCCACCCATGTAGCAAAAATTCCCTCTGATGGCCAAGGATGTACTAAGATTGCTATGATGTGAAGCAAGTGATTTGAGTACCCACCCTCAGTCCATTTCTCAACATCTTTAACAAATCTATCCAAGCCCATTTCTAACTTCATCAACTTATCTATAGCAATATTCATCTTGGGCGGGTGCAAAAAGATGGGGAGGCCAAAAGTGGCCAACTTTTTAATTTTTTTTGAAAAGCCACAATGCGAGCGCATTATAACATGCTTGCATTATATCTTCATTATTTTTAGGAAGATCATGAATTAGATGAGAATATGTTTTCAGGCATCATAGAGACTTTTATCTCTAACATAGATAATAAGCTAGTACTATATGAGCCAACAACATGTGATTAGCATGTTCAAATCAAAGAGCCATACATTCCTTCATTTCATTTATGTGGACCAACTCTTTCGGATTAGATTGAAATTGAGGCAACAAGAAGGAAGGAAGAAAATCTTAGACTGCAAGTGGAGCAGTCTAATCAACAAAATGAAGAGACAATAGTGTATAAACATGAAGGAAATAGTGAGATGCCAAGTTTTATCCTCTCAAAAGGGTGTCCAATCAGATATTTGTCCAAGGAAGAGTCTATAAAATTACAAGTAGTCATAATTCTGTCAAGGCATGTGATTGCAACTGTAGAGCATCAACAGGTTAATCTTATCCATATGCCTCAGACTATCATCTTTAATGATCAATCAGATAAGGAAGGTATGCTTTTTATGATGATCCAAACTATGCTGACAACAATTTTTGACACCAAGGAGCGACAATTAATCAAATGTCCATACTTCTCTTTGATTAATCTTAAAGATTTGAAGCAACCTTTGTTATTAAGAAATGGCAGCTATTTCTCATAGCCAGTAAATGGTCATGTCTAAGCACTAACACTGTTAGTTAGTGTAGGGTAGGGTAGAGTTTCAATTATGCTTTCAATAAGTGCCCCGTGGCACATTTTCATTCCAGTATTGTTTTGCTTTCATTAAGGTGCAGTTACTACACATTGGTTTTCAAGCTTTGTCTTAAACAGAGTTGCAGTAATTTCTTTCAGTTTGTGTGGTTGAGTTGAGTTACAGTTTTTCTAAGTCAGAGCAGAGCAAGAATGGACTCCATGCCCAATGGATAAGTTACATAACTGGTCTATAGTGTTTAGTAGGAAAACACTCCGCAGAGGTCGCAAATTGTTACCTATTTTTAGCTACAAGCTTAAAATAGGTAGAGCTGAATTGCATTCATCACATAAAGGTGCAAAATTTCTACTAAAAGTATTCATTGAATTCCAAATTTTGATTATGAAAATTTTTGTAATAGAACTCATAAATTTTCATAAAAGAATGATGTTTTTATTCATATTGGAAAAACCAGAGTCCCGCACAAGCCGCGGAGTAGCCAATTTGATATTTATAATCAAATGATGAATACAAAAAAAAAATGTATATCATACAGCTGGAAATAATGTAAACATAAGATAGAAGGTGATTCATCATTGCCTGGAATGACGAATCATCGTTACACTTGAAATCTTTAGTTGTTGTGCTTTCGAATTGATCCAGCCCCAGGCTTCAAAAGCATCTGCAAGAACAATGAAAAATGGTATTAGAGATGGTCTCTAAGCAATGACAAATCATATCCTATCCTATGCCTACATTACCAACAAAAATATAATATACATTCGATCAGGCATTCACCAGATGATTGAATTATAAAGGCTGACAATCAAGGAACAAGAAGTTCAATGGAAGCTTTCAACTTTGATTATTTTTACTAACTTGTTTGTTTAAATGTGTAGGAATAGGTTCATTATGTTCGTGATCATCAATTTCATTAGATATGTGGAGAAAAATGGGCTCCCACAAGGGTTGAGCCCAACATATCAAGATAACATCCTCTCATTCAACATGCATACATGAGAGTCATCATGAACATTCAAAACAGTCATCAAATAGGATTGTTGCCATAAGAGAAATTCACAGAAAGCATCCTTTAATTCATTATGATAGAAATAGATTGAGCAAGTCATCTTTTGCTCATCATTTGAAAGGAACAATCAAAACATGAAGAAGGAGGAATTTTCAGATCAGTGAAGCAACAAACCATCAAGTTGCAAGGGAGGTAGAGTAGGAGGCTCTCAGAATATACAACTTGAGATGAAAATAATAATATCACATCCATAGCATGAATCACTCCAATAGTTCAAAAAGATGCCATAAATTGGAAATTATGAGAGAATGAAAGTTGTGCAAGATTGAACAAATGTAGATGCTCATATTGATTAGAACAACAATTATTTATTGCATAAAAGGAGTGATAGTGAATAGGCATACATGTTCCACTATCAAGCATTATGTCATAACTCATATACTTTAGGATTTCTATGCATTGTAAATCAGTTTCAATGGCTTATGAAAGGAAAGATTAAAATGTATAAAGAATACAAGAAGTTCTAGCATATGTTAATCATTGATAGTGTAGTCCATTCATTCAGCCTAAAGAGTAACCTAATGCCAATCATAATAAGCCAAAAATTAGTGGTTGCTAATTTTTAAGGAATAATAACCATTTTTGAAGAGCATTAGAGCATTGGAAAAACACTGTCACTGTTGAAAAGATTAGCAATACACTCATAGTCAAAGGGTTGCAACTTTAAGACAATTTCAAGAACACAAAGACAACAACAAAAACCTTTCATGTCCTCCAAGTAATTATCATCACAAAATTGAATAGTCATTTGTTATTAATGAAGCTTCATTAAAGCCCAAGGTTCATCAACCCAAGATATAGTTAAGTCTTCAAAACAATGACCCTTTATACCATCCAAGATAGTATTAAAGGTGCAGGGTATACACATAAGAAATCATGAGAAGATTGACTCATCAATAGTGGCATAGTTTCAATTCTTAACCTTTCAAATCCAAGCATGAGAAATATTTCATCATAAAGTTCAAGTATGCTACAAAAACCAGCATAATGCAGGATCATGAGTAGTGGTTCGAATAAAAAAATGGTGAATCTCAAAGTAGTGAAAACACCCAGGTTATCAAGAGCTTTGCAGATCAAAACAAAGGCAATCAATATCACAGTGATTCCATGAGTATTTTTACAGCCAGTAATTATCATCTCAGAGGTTAAATGCAAAGAACACAGTGAAGGGAATAAGATAAAATGTGGAACCCTTGTGGAAATAGAGTTTGTTTTACACAATCAATCATTTTGCAAAGGAAATCCTCAACTTTTTTGGACAAGAATTTAGTATAAACCTAGGAATACATAATGGTCTCAAGGTGGGGTTTATCAATGCAAACCCAGAATGAGAAAATTTCTCTTCTTTTCCACAGAAAATACATCATGTCATTGAATACTGTGTGCTACAGGGATTTTTGAACTCGTATCTTTCAGAAAATCAAAATAGGAGCCATATTATCAATGGAATAGACGTATGGAGTTTTCATTTATACCCATACTTTGCAAAGCTCAAGCAACAGTAAAGCAAGGGGAAATACAAAGATTCGAAAAAGCTTCAACTTACCTCATTTTTCTCACAAGAAATCCACTCTCCCACAATGCAAGAGGTCAAACAAGGCATTGACAGAGGATAAAAGCAAGCAAAAGAACATCAGAATATGGCCATGGTTGCGGCCAAGAAATCAGAAAATAGCTTCGAAATTAGAAAGGAAGTCCAAATTTTTGTCTAAAAGAAGACTTACCACCCTTTGACCTGCAAAATTTCCATGGTAATCATCAGAAAAAACATAAAATGGTCAGCTTTCAAGCTTGAAACCCTATCCATTGGCGGCGTGGCAGAAAGCTCTCCAAAAGATCGAATGCAAAGTGTGAAATGATTTGTGAAATGATTTTAGGGTTCAAAGTTTCTTTTATTCGTGCCTCCATCATTTTGGTGAGATTTTTTACTTGGTTTTAAATAAAATCATTTCACTTTATGCCATGGTCTTGATTTATTAAGTCAGTCAACCTAGTGAACAATGGGGGCCATGAATTTAAAAGTGGATAATATTGCTTTCAATATTATCATTAAATTTTGAAGTAAAGGTGAACCCCATTCATTTTTTGCATGAGTTTGAGCAGAAATAAATATTGTGATTAAATATTGAAGATAATACCTTCTTAGTTATCTTAATATTTAATATGTAATGCATGAAAAGGAGAAATAAGGAGAAATTTCACATTATAAATATTAAAATAATCAAGACTGATTATCTTTAATATTTAAACAAACAAATATCTTTTTTTATCAAAGCCATGTAGGAAATACAATTAAAGTACAATTGAAGTTAGTATGAATGATCAAGAGTGTTGTGTTTTCCGACTTGGAGTTAACTAGTCATGTAAAATGAAGCAAATGATGGAGTTGTTCGAGTCTGATGTGCATGGGCGAATTGACAGAAACAAGATGTTTTTCACATGCTTGGGCTCACTTTTTCGGGGATTTTCAGTTCACTTTGGGTGCTCCATGGGTTAGTTATGAGTTGACAGCTAGTTTGAGACTGAGTTCACTCTTTTTTACATGAGTGAGCTATTTTTATCAGGATTTTCTCTTCTGCTCAGATTTCACATTGGGGGTGTTGTTTTCACCTCAGTTCTCAGTTCAGTTCTATTATTGGTTGCTTTGTGCATGCCTTTATATATATTGGAAAAAGTTAATCTTTTTCCTCTATTTCTTGTTTTTCAGCCTTTGCATTCTACAAAGAGAAATATCTTGTAACTCATCTTTTTAGATTTAATATAGTTTTATAGCTTTACAGGTTATCGTTTTTGCAGAGTTTTTTTCCTTCATGATATTAATTGAAATAGAGTTCACCTTTCCAATTTTAGGTGTTTTGTATTGTTTAAATAATTTGATGCAATTTTGACGAGTTTCATTTTTGAAACCTTCAAATTTTTGTCTTATTTATGCATGCATATACACAATTGCAGTTCTTCACAGGTCATTAATTGTGCTCAAAAGTTGTTTTTTTTTCCCTTTAATTTGTGAAAACTCGGTTTTCCTTAGTAGGAAAAGAATAGATGCAGCCTTTTAATGAATTATTCATGTGTTCGAAGTGTTCAAATTGGATTGTGTTAACATTTTTTCCTAAAGATATAAGTTGTGGATCATTCTTATTCTCCAAGCTTACCATCATTTAGGTGCATCACCGAGGTTTTAATTTTAGTTCATGAATTCAGTTTAGTCCTTCTTACCCTTTTCTCAAAACAAATCATTCAAGTACCTAATTGATCATCATATAGGAACCAACCTAGAATCTGGAGGTCTATCTTCGCCATAGGAATACCCACAACTCAAAGATAGTTCCCATGTTTCAACAGGTTGCTAAATTTAACCATTCAAGTATTCAGGTGCAAACTGACTGGCAATAGTAGTATTTTTTCTTCTTGAATCAAACTCCTCAACAATTTGAGTTTTACAAAAGCTTGCTTCCTTTTCAACGTTCAATTGTATATCACTCAAATAAAATTACTAACAACAATATAAATAACCAATTTATAATGTTAAATTCCTATAATTCAATCACAATTAACATTGCAACACTATAAAAATTGAGACTTGAATTGATATATATCAAACTCGATGTGAAACCTCTGTTATTTCATCCCTCCTAAATTAGAAAACCATAAAAAGGTGGTGGAAATTTCATGCAAAGGTGGTAGAATGTGAATTTACTTTGCATGTGCACTTCCCAACAACATCAAAAAGCTCTTTTTTGTCGGAACACATGCATAACCAGTAGAATAACAAAACATGTGGGATGGATCATGGGTGTGCTAACTTATTTACCATTTTTAGAGCAAGTGAAAACACGCTCACATTATAACATTAATGCATTTTTTCTTACTATACAAAACAACTATATCTCAACTTCCTCAAAACACACTCACATTATGAAAATGTTGATTTTTTAAAGGTTTCATCTCTCTCTCTCTCTCTCTCTCCTTAGCCATCCATCCCTCATTAGCCATCTAGGTCTCTCACTTAACCCTAAACCCTATACCTAAAGTATCAACCCTCAACCCTTAAACCTTGGACACTATACCTTAAACCCTAATCCCTCAACCCTCAACCCTATATCCTTAAACCCTTAATAACTCAACCCTTAAACCCTTAATACCTCAACACTTAAACCCTAAACCCTAATCTCTCTCCATCTCTCCATCTCTCCCTCCCTCCCTCCATCCCACCCTACCTCAAT
Organism: Sequoia sempervirens; assembly: GCA_007258455.2. Classification (NCBI taxonomy): domain Eukaryota; kingdom Viridiplantae; phylum Streptophyta; class Pinopsida; order Cupressales; family Cupressaceae; genus Sequoia; species Sequoia sempervirens. Next base: position 44,083 of record VDFB02280000.1, on the reverse strand, counting down.
AAGTCCCTTTCACTCCAACCCCCTCTCTCCCTCTCTCTCTCTCTCTCTCTCTCTCTCTCTCTCTCTCTCTCTCTCTCTCTCTCTCTCTCTCTCTCTCTCTCTCTCTCTCTCTCTCTGGGTCTCTCCTCTCACCTCTCCCTCTCTTAGTTCTCTCTCTCCTCCTTTATCTCTCTCATCCATCCTATCTCCTCCCTCTCTCTCCCTCTCTCAGTCTCTCCCCTCTCTCTTAGCTCTCTCTCCTAGGACAGCCTACCTGTAACTAAGATCTCTCTCTCTCTCTCTCTCTCTCTCTCTCTCTCTCTCTCTCTCTCTCTCTCTCTCTCTCTCTCTCTCTCTCTCTCTCTCTCTCTCTCTCTCTCTCTCTCTCTCTCCCCACTCCCTCCCTCTATCTCCCACTCCCTCCCTCTCCCACTCCCTCTCTCTTACACTCCCTCTCTCTCCCTATCTCTCAGGTCTCTCCCTCCCACTCCCTCTCTCTCAAGTCTCTTGATCTAGCACTCTACCTAGATAACTCTCTCTCTCTCTATATCACTCCCACCCTACCTAGATAAGTCCCTCTCACTCTAACCCCCTCTCTCCCACTCCCTTTCTCTCTCTTAGGTATCTCCTTCCCACACCCTCTCCCTCTCTTAGGTATCTCTCTCCAACCACTCTCTCCCACCACTCTCTCCCACTCCCTCTCTCTCTCCCCCCTCTCTCTCTCTCTTGGGTCTCTCCATCCCACTCCCTCTCCCTCTATATCTCTCCCATCCCTTTATCTCTCACTCCCTCTCACTCCCTCTCTCTCAAGTCTCTCCCTCCCACCCCCAATTCTCTCTCTCTTAGGTCTCTCCCTAAGGAACCCTACCTACATAACTAGATAAATATCTCTCTCAGATCTCTCCCTCCCACCCCCTCTCCCTCTTGTAGGTCTCTCTCTCTCTCTCTCACTCCCTCTATCTCTCTCCCACTCCCTCTCTCTCTCACTCCCTCTATCTATCTCCCACTCCCTCTCTCTCCCACCCCCTCTCTCTCACACTCCCTCTCTCTCCCTATTTCTTAGGTATCTCCCTCTGGCACCCTACCTAGTTAGTCTCTCTCTCCCCCTTTCTCTCTCTCTCTCTCTCTATCCCTCCTCCGTCTCTATCTCTCCCTCCCTACCTTTATAAGTCCCATTCCAAATACCTCTCTCCCTCTCTCTCAAGTCTCTCCCTCCCATACCCTCTCCCTCTCTTAGGTCTCTCTCTCTCTCTCCCTCTCTCTCTCTCTCTCCCCCTATCTCTCACTCTCTCTCTCTCTCTCCCATTCCCTCTCTCTCGCACTCCCTCTCTGTAGTGTAGGAGCACCAATCATATGAAGTTCACTTTAGGAGGTCAATAGGTCAAGCATAGATGTTGGGGACTTTTGCATTAAATAAGGTCTTATGAGACCATTTTCCATGTAATTGAGTCATTTTGGAGTCATAGGAAGTCAATTGTATTCATTTGTCCAAATTTTGTAAAAATTGTCAAATATGCCAAAGTGAAAAAAATTGAAAAATAAGGAAGATGTAAGGTTAGTTAGTTGGGTAGTTAGAAAATTAGTTGGAAAATGTGGGGAAAAATGTGAAAGGCATAAATATCCTTAATCAATCATTGGAAGGTGGTGGGAAATGATATTATGTAATTTGAAGATGAAATTAATAAGAAATCACTGTGTTTTCTACACTTTTTCCTTCTTTTCATGATGATGTACTAGTTGTACGACCTGACAGTGGCTTGAAATCATATTGGATGGTTAGCACTCTAAGTATACCTTGTTTTTGTTTTTATTTCATTCAATTTAACCATGTATGAAGAAAGTTATGTTGATTTTAGCCTGGATGGGTCAAAACCCCTGCTTAGGGTAACAATGAGTCTTTAAAAATGCATTTATTCATTTCAATTCATTGATAGCTCCTGAAAATGGGTGTGTATATTGGTTTTTACATATTCTAAGAGATTCCTAAGTCATAAGGTCAGTAGGTGAAGTTTCAAGTAAATATCTTGATGCCCTAGCCTGCAAATTCTATGTAGCAGTTTGAAAATAGAGCAGTCAAGGTAGTTATAGCTTAGGTTTTGATAAAGAACAGGTTAAAGGGGAATTTTGATGGATCCTAAAGAATGAGAAAGCTCATTAAAGATAGTTAGTAATGTTTGTTATGAGAAAATGAACTTTGAAATAGCAAAACTAATAAGCCCTGTATGGACCAAAGCCTAATTAGGCCTAGTTTGAACTGAGACAAAATATTTTGATGCTCTTGTTTCAAAGGACTTAATACCCATTTCAAATTATGTTTTAAGCAAGAAAAAAAGGAACTCAAGTGTGAAAATAGATTTGGGTTTCAGTGCTTAATTTGGGGAAAAAGTTTTGACAGTCCTATTTGGAGACCTACAAGGCTTAAGTGATAGACTGAAGGAATTGTCCTTGGATGGGGTTGTTGGTCCATGAGTTGGTCTAATTGTGTTTTCCTGATCAATTTTTATCTTGTTATATTCCTAAACAAGCTCATATAGAGATTTGAAACCTAAAGTACAAGTTGAAAACCTTGAAGGCTTATTCCTATTATGGGGTTTTTGTGAGTCAATTCAAGACCCAAGTTGTGAATTCTTGAACAACCCTATTGTGTTTCCTCCTTACTTTGCATCACTCTCCCTATCTCTCAGGTCTCTCTCTCCCACACTACCTAGATAAGTCCCTCTCACTCCAACCCCCTCTCTCCCACTCTCACTCCCTCTCCCTCTCTCTCATATCTCTCCCTCCCACCTCCTCTCCCTTTCTCAAGTGTCTCCCTCTCACTCCATCTATCTCTCTCCCACTCCCTCTCTCTCAATCCCACTCCCTCTCTCTCACTCCCTCCCTCTCCCACTCCCTATCTCTTGCACTCCCTCCCACTTGTTGGTCCCCACTTTTATCGGTGTGGTTTCCCCCCAAATTTTTTAACGGGGGTTTGGGGGCACTGCCCCCAAGAAGGGGTCAAGGGGCAACACCCCTTGAGGGGTCCAGGGGAAGCACCCTTGGCACGCTCCCCGTCGCGATAGAAGGCAGGGTTGAGGGGTAGCACCCCTGAAACCTCTCACGATTTTTTATTATTTTATAAAGGCGTTGGGTGTTATTTTTCTATTGGTTGACATTAAAAACCCTATTTTTGTAACCGACATAAGTCTTGATAAAAGGCTAAGGGTTTGGGTTTCTATTGACATTGTATTGTAGCATTTGTAGTGGTATTGAGTTGTAAGGATTACTGGTTGTAATCAGTTTGATTTACTAGATAATAATATTGGACTCTTTATTGGTGGATGTAGCTCGAGTTTGGGTGAACCACGGTAAATATTGTCTCTCATTATTATTTATGTGTTTTTCATTAGTCTATTTAATCTTTATTTGCATTTAATTGATATTTTCTGCGTATAATTCCTAACACCACCCCCTCTCTCTCTTAGGTCTCTCCCTTTGGCACCCTACCTAGATAATTCTCTCTCTCTATCCCTCCCACCCTACCTAGATAATTTCCTCTCACTCCAAACACATCTCCCCTCCCTCCTCTCTCCCTCTCTCTTGGGTATCACGCCTCCCACCTCTCCTCTCTCGGGTCTCTCTCTCACTCCCTCTCTCTCTCTCCAGCCCATCTCTCTCCCACTCCTCCTCCCCTCCCTCTCTCTACCATTCATTCCCTCTCTGTGCTCTCTCTTTCCTATCCCTCAGGTCTCTCTCTCCCATCCCCTCTCTCAAGTCTCTCCCTTTGGCACCCTCACAGATAACTCTCTCTCCTCTCTCTCTCTTCCCCTCTCTCCCTCTCCCTCTCTCTCACCCCTCTCCCTGTCTCTCTCTCTCTCTCTCTCTCTCTCTCTCTCTCTCTCTCTCTCTCTCTCTCTCCTCTATCTCCCACCCACCTAGATAAGTCCTCTCCTCCAACCCCTTCTCTCCCCTCCCTCTCTCTTATGTCTCCCTCCCACCTCCTCTCCCTCTCTTAGGTCTTTCTCTCTCACTACCTCTCTACCTCTCTCTCTCTCTCTCATGTCTCTCCCTCCATCTCTCCCTCCCACCCTACTTAGACAACTCTATCTCTCTTTCTCTCTCTCTTAAAATTTTGCCTCCCTCTAAATACATACATGCATATAAGAAAACATACATACATACATGCATATATACATACTTATATACATACAAGCATACATATATATGTACATACAATCGTACATACATACATACATACATACATACATACATACATACATACATACATACATACATACATACACTGATACATACATACATGCATACATAGATACAGGCATACATACATACATACATGTCATACAAGCATACATACATACACACATACAAATATATATACATACATTTAATAGACTAGCATTTAAAACAAAGCAAGAAATAATGTGCTTGTGTTATGTCTTGCTTAGGAAACTCTTGACCACAATTGCAAAAAAAAGTCAAAACCATGAAATAATGCTAGCGCATTATAATGCACTTGTGTTATTTCTTGCTTTGGGAATCCCCAAGCCTTAGGCTTGGTATTTGTATTAGATTACCAACCTAAAGGCTTCGAGCTCCTTCCCAACGTCCAAAGACGTGTTTTTGCATATTCTACAATATTTCATATAATCACGTTCATGCTAACCGTCAAGTTTTCACGTGTTTCAAGGTCAAAAAAATTGAACACCTAGGTAATGTTAGGCTCTCTCTTAGCTATTTAACGATGTAATTTTTTCACATTTAACAATGATAAGCCTTTCATCTTTAATTTCTTTTGCTTGTGTGTCCGATTTTTGGCAAAAACTAGTGTTTGGTATTTTTTTTCATTATAAATTAATTGTTCATTAAAATTTCAAATAAATTACATTTTTAGAAACTAGACTCTATTCTACACATATTTCAAAAAATATATTTTCAATTAGTTTTCAAAATTTATAGGGTTAGCACGACCAAAATTCTATTTTTAAGGATGTGTCCACTTTGAAAATTAGTAAAAAATCAAATATTCATTAAAAAATTATTAGAAAAATCAGGCATAAATTACATGTTGTTAGCTAATTTCTCACTAAAGCAATTTTAAAAATACCAAAAAAAAAAAGTTAACCTTTTGAGGGAGCCACAGAAGTTGTTATGTTATGTTTTATTGAAAAAAACAACACCAATTTCTATGGCTCCCTCTTTTCAACCCCTTAATCTATACCATTTTCTAAACAAATTAGTAGTTTAGAAGAAGACTAAGAGAACTTGCTACATTGTTTTTGTTGCATCTTAAAATTTTGAGTTTAACTATCCTCAATTTCTCATCCAAGGTCAATATTTATTGGTTTCGGAAAAAGAAGTAGCCACTTAAGACCCCTTTTTGGCCCCCCATATTTTTACACTTATCTTCTTATTAGTATTTTAAACTCCATCTTCAATAAGAGGGTTAATTATGGGAGGCAGTATACTACTAAAATCATTCTTCCATTCTTTATACTCCTTCATCTCACCCTCATTCATTATGTTAGGCATGAGATTATATTTGATGTCATCATAGTCTTCAAGAAAATTTTCCATGCCTAATTGGAAACTTTGGTGTATAATCATCTTGTCTTCAATTCCTTCTAAAGAATCAAAAATCAATTTCAATTTCTTTGTGGCATATATATCAAAATTTAACACCAACATCATCCTTTTAATCATATCCTTCCTGGGACTCCATGTATCAATGATTCTGTGTGGTCTATTCTTCAAGATGATATGAGTGATACAGGGTGTTATGAATCCTTTATACCCATTCCATGTTTCCTCAAGAGACTCAAAATGCATGACAACCTATGACAAAAAAAGTTTTCAATCATCTTAGAGAGTTTTGAATGTTGATCCCCTTTTGTTTTCAATTCCACATCCTCCCTCTTATGAAGCTCCCTTTTCAATTTTCTGATCTCAACATTTAGTGTTATCATTTCATCTTTTATCTCACTTACCTCTAATTAAGGAGGTGGTAGCAATCCTTTGATTATTTTTGTAGCTTTAGGTTTTCATTATTAACTTTTTCCAAATCAGCCTCTAATTTTTGGACTTTGGCTTCCGTGAACATAATTGAATTGACTACCAATGTGACAACTTACAAGGCACTAGTATCAATTATTCTTGTGACAATCAAGTTTCCAGTCAAATCATTTGTGTCATCAATGACCTTTGGTTTGTTGGTCTCAAGGAAGATTGACTAGATGGCTAGGGTTTCATGCCTTGGGTTAAATATTGAGGCAAAATATAAAGCTTCACCTTATTCTTCTAATGTTAACACTGGATTATTTCCATCTTGTCTTCTAATAGTATCAAATGTAATTGCAAATGATATATCCCAACCTGGTATTAACAAGCAACCACCCTTCTTCACAAATTCTCTTTCCTTTTCAGGTGTCATGTCCACCATCTTCTTGTTTACCTTGTCCCAAAACTAAGTGATGACTTCATTTCTTTTATCCTTAGTGAGAGTTTGATTATCTAAAGTTTGGTTTAACTCCTAACCTTTTTTTTAAAACATACTCCCTAAATTCTCTTATGGTGATGAACTTGTCATCCTCCATGAATTAGAGCATGATTACATCATCCACCACCTGATCACCAGTATCAAAAAATATCTTCTTATAAGTGGATGCTCTTTTTGCAATGACCCTTCTAGGAGGGTGCATCACCTGAAGTAAATTCAAATCTTTTTAAAATTTAATAGGGTCAATTGGATAATCAACTAAAGGCCCAGTGGAAGGAGCTACTTGTTGCAGAGGTGCAATATTCTCTGATATTTTTTGCTCAACTATGTGATATGAAGAGGGACCAAGTTCATCCCTTTGTGGAATCTTCAATGACACATTTTCCAATAGGTTGGTTGTATCATCCAACATCATCATTATTCTCAAGATTGGATCATGGATATCTATATGCTCCTTTATAAGAAGCATCCACACCCTTCCTTCTTTCCTCAACAATTTAAATTTTGATTTATTTCTCCTTGACTTGCATAGCTTTTGAAGTAGAGGGGCAATATCTGATTAGATCCTCAATAGGATCAAACTAACAATCTATATTGTGTCCTAACATTGTGAATGAAATGCTCATGATCAATTTTTTTTACCTTATCAAACTTCATACAGTATTGTAACAATTTATTAAGAATTAATTCCACCCCCTCCTTGGATGTTACCATGAAGTTAGAAAAATGAGGGCGAAAGGAAAAATTGCATGTTTCTTGTAATTTCTGAAATGAGTCTTATCCACCTCATTCAGTTGCCAGATTATTTCTAAGTATGCAATTCTATCAAGGATTGATTTTGGAAAAATGTGTGGGGCCACTAGGGAACCATAAACCATGATGAGAATGGAGTACCCAATTGTGGTCCCAAATCTAGTTTGAGCTACCTTGGCCTCAAACACCTCTTTATTTCCTCTAAGAGACCCCAATTAATAGTAAACCCCAATTTCCTAAGGACTCTTCTAAAAAATATCTCTCAATGATGCAATAATTGGAAGTCTCACAATTATTGTCCCAAATGTATACGCATTCTTGAATAGGGAGCACATCTCCATGTTCATTCAAAGCTCTGACCTTCAATTTTTTATCCCAAATTTTCTTGTAGCATAATAAAATACATGATACAACAAGGAGTGCCACTTAAAGTGGACAATATTGGAATGCTTGATAAGGGAACTCAAAGTCTTATGGAGTTCCTTTGCAACATATCCTGTATAATCATATAACCTATTTACATCCCTGCTTTGGATGTGAATGACCAAAACCATCAAGGTAAATGTACAAATTTGTGTCACACTTTTAAAAAGGAATCAACTAACACCGATCCAACTTTTAAACTAGAATCACTAAAAGTTGATATACATGTTTTGAATTTTGAAATGATGTTAACTAGTAAAATATTTCTATTTTAGTTATTTTATATTTGTATTTTTTTTTAAAACATTAAAAAATATTTGAATATATTTTTTATAAATTTACACTGTAATTTAGTTGTTGATAAAATGCTGAAAAGTGAAGTTACATGAGACATCATTCTTTATATCGTAAATTTTATTTGTTTTCCTTCAATTTTTTGTGTGTATTTATAACTTGAAACTTTAGGGCATGGATATATTTATTTCCAATTTTGATAAATATATATTTTTAAATAAATATTAAAATGTGCATGTGATGAGCCCTACTGGCTCCCAACCCAAACACCTATATTTTTGCTTTTTTTTATTATTATTTTTTGCTTTTTAGAGAAATTTCTAGAGAGAAGTAGAAGGGGCAATTTCACATAAATGCTCATAAAACTCAAATCTGAGCTAAAATTTATAGAATAGAAGTGCAAATGGTATTAAATAACTAAAACAAAGAGATTACAAGTTACAAACGTACCCGAATGCTCAAGATTATTTAAATAATAAATTATTCCAGTTTGCCAGCCAAGAAAGGTGAAAACTAACAAATCCAAACATCGAAGACTACAAAATGATTTCTCTAGCCTGGAAATTGAGGAAAATGAATTGTAGAAGCTAGGCGCCAAGGATGCAAGAAAGAAACAGCCAAAAATGAAGGCGTTTTAGTTTGCAGGAGAATCAAGCCTTCCTAAAGGAGCATGCCAAGCAAGAACAAAGTATGAATTTTTGAAGATCCTGAGAGTCCTTTCTGAATCAAACCTTCTGCAGAAGAATGGCGTCCAAAAGTGAAGCCTACTGCTTTATTTTAAATTGGAAATTGCTGAAAAGAAATCTGATGAAGCACAGATGAACTTCTGGATGAAGCTCTCACAGGTAATCATTCAACTGGTATCTCACAGCCTCACAATTACAAATTCAATGAAGAATTGATGCTCTCCAATGAAGGTTTTCCTGAAACCCTTGTCCTCAGACAAAAATCCATAGAGAAGAATAAATTATGCAAAGTCAAATGATCAAAGATGAGTTTGATTTACAATTTCTCCCTTTTATGCAAAGAGGCACGCACTTCTTGAAGAGCAACACACTTTTGGTCATTTAAATACATTAAAATGTATTTAATTACCTTTTCAATAGTTATAAATTAAATCTTTGAAGTGGGTGCACCTTTTAAGTCACTTAAGTGATTTAATTTATTACTTTATAAACCTTAAGTCACTTTTAGATTTATTTAAGCGATTTTTTAATCTTTTTTTATAAAGTCAATTTGAATTTATAATATTCCATTTAAGTTAAATAATTAACTTAACCACTTAAATAATCATAACTCTCTCCAAGCTCAGTATTTTTTTGTGCCGTCAAAAGTTGGCGAACACTGCACTACAGATGCCTGCATTGAATTAGCTACTGGAATGAAGGAGTGGGAACATCAATTACCCACCAAAATAGCCACTGACTCCCTAACCAAGAACTGTCAACCTACGAGAGTCTGAGTAATAGGCTAACCATCATCAACCAAGATCGTGCTGAGAAAGGGGACATTACAGTGCATGTATTAAAACTTAGTTGTTTCCAATCGACGTCAACTTTCATATTAATTGTTTATCTATAATAGAAAAAAAATTATACCATCTTGATATAGATTCTTGTGTCTAGGGCATCATATTTTTTTTCAAATTTTTCTAATAAGTTTTACTACTTTTCCTTGACATGGTAATCAACCTAATGTTTTGTGCTGATAACCTACATTTAGTAAAAATAAAAAGGAAAATATAAATAATAATTAAACTATATATATATTGAAAACTAAACTTATGGATCTACAAAAGGGTATTTTTATATTTTAATTTTTTTTTGCACAAGTAGAAGTTGTTGAAACATCAATTGTTTCAAATAATTTTATTTTTTCAGTAAATTGCACTCAAAGTGGTGCTATATATGTATTTAGCCAACAATTTTAGTTGGAAAAGTTGTGGACATATATAACTTAGCTAGAATGAATCTTACAAGATCATATGTTTAAAGAAAATTAATTTTTAGTTAAAAATAATTAAATTCACTTGTGTTGATAAGTTGGCCTAAAGTGTAACACAACTTTGTGTTGATACCCATTAGTTTTACAAGCATTTGAGTCCTACAATCAATTCCCATTACTTAACATAGAGAAAAATAAGTCTTCTGAAAATAATCTTCAAACATATCATAATTGAATGGCTCTAGGTCACCTCCAGTAAGCCTTTGAATTTCTCTGTTTGGCCCTCTAGGCCTAAAACTAGGTAGCCACTTTACCCTATATCTGTCTCTCAACTTGTGATACTCCCTTTTCAAATGCCCCTAAATCAATGAGTAATTGAGCATTCATGTCCAAACCAAAAACATCACAAATGAATTGTTTATCCAGAGTTAGTAGAGTAACCCCCTTGCTATTAACAATGCCCCTAGTACTAGGATTGTATGCCCTAGCCACAACTTTGATTAGATCAACATTGATAAAAACTTTATGGCATACCAATTTCCCCAATCCCATTCTCTAGATGCTTGAAATTAGTCTATCAACAAAGCACTTGTTGAAACAATATTTGAAAAGGGTATAAGCATGATTTGGAATTATGGCGTCCTTGCAACAATAATTTTTATCTATAATTATATCAAACAAAATTCCAAACCCCTGTCCAACCCTAGGCCATTTTGTAGACCCTGGTAGCTGATCCATAATTTCCTCATCCAATCCCCTTTTTTACCCCTCTTGAAGTTCCAACCATGTCTTAATAAAATTTAGAACTAGGTTTTCTAAACTAGAGTTTTAATGTTTCAAAAAGAAATCACAAATATTTTCTTTGAAGATTATAACAATTTATAGTTTCTCAAACCCTAAATTACTTCCTTGAATCTAAAGATAATCTTTTTGAATTCAATTCATAGAGAAAAACCTTGAAATTACTTACTAGTGTGAGGATTGTCATGAACCCTAGAAATGATTGCAAAAACCCTAGCTCATTCAGAAATTCACAACAAGACCACTCTACAATTCTTGCTTTATGCATTGAATGAATTGGGAATGTGCAATTAAGCCATTATATACAAAAATTTAGGTATTTGCGGATCAAATCCATCATCAATTCTCACACATGCTTGGACACACGACTAGTGGTATTCGTTCTTGATTTTAAATGTGGATCATTGATTTTTAGGGCTTAGGAAAATTCACTGTGAGCAATTCATCGACGAAAAATTCACCATCAAGTATTCACTGTGGGAAAATTCATCGCCACCAGCAATTCACCACTATGGAAAATTATCCGTCAAAAATTTATGCAATTAATTTTTGATGTGATGAATTGTCACGACGGTGAATTGTTGATGGTGAATTTTCCGTCGGTGAATTGCTGAAGTGAATTTTATGTAGGCCGATCTTTAGAAATCAATGGTGATTGTAGGAATTTGAAATTACCTCTGCATCAAGAAACTCTTTTGTTGTTGCACAGATCTAGGACACGTGTCACTATTTTTTGGAATTCGAGGAAAGGTATGCTCAAACAATCTTTTCTTTTGGATGGTTAAAGCTTGTGTGAAAAGGAAAAGACTAGGGGAGAAGACCTAGTATCTGCCAAGGTAACTTCGCGCAACTATAGAATTCAAACTGTATGTCAAATCAGAAAAATAATTTATGGGTTTTTTTTGCACATGAGTTAAGATCTTATAACTAAGGTTTTGGCTTCTGGGCAATTCGGTAGAGTGCAGTAGCATCCAATATGCGCGTGAAGGTCAAAAAGACCCCTTTTAGATCGTCCGCTTGCCGTCACCTAATGTCCCAGTACCCGCTAAATATAACCACCAATTTTTTTTAAAAAAAACACCTAAATGTGTCACTTTTAATATCTAATTAAAACTCTTTTATCATTCAAATCCGCTCAAAATTCAATGGGTCTAATTCACGTTAGCACCTTATAGAATCATTTTGGCACCCATTAAAAATCACTCCTACATATTAATCTCCTTACTAAAGCACCAGAGACCAAACACATTACACCCCAAAAAATCTTTATTTGGGGTCTGATTGACGCATATGACTAATGTTTTTTTGTGGGTATCCCATCCTATTCATTCACTTTACCGCGCGCTCTGTCTGGAAGCTTGCCGGTGATGGAGAAGGATGCGGATGGCGATGGCTCTCCACAGCTCTTGCACGTGTGTACGGCTTCAGGTAACATCTAACATCTTTCTCCTTTGAATATGCAAACAATGGTACTAGTTAATCATTTTCTTTTGCATCTTTCATGACCCGTGAAGGGTTTATTCGATGATTAAGACCTATGAAGGGTTAGTTCGATGATTGATAAATTATTACTGCTTGTCTATGAAATAAATCATTCATCTTACACGCTTCTCGCCATGTGTTGTTTTATTTTGCTAATGTCATGGTACTAGCGTTATACACATGGGTTTTTTTTGGGGTAAAATAATTTCCTGTCCTCATTTTACCACGCGCTCACAACGTGGTAAAGTCGAGTGTATCATGATTTTGTCTGCATAAATGATAACGAATTTCGTGGGTTTGTGAAAACCCTTGCTTTGTTTTTCCAAATACGGGTTTTATTGTGGTTAAATGATTAAATACGACCTGGTAAAGTCGATTGTCTCATGATTTTGTCTCCATAAATGATCAGGAATTTTGTGGGTTTGAACACATGTCTATAAAAAACCCATGTCACTTTGGGCATAAATCGACAAACCCATTAAAAATAAATATGTATTTGTCAAAACCCTTGCATGGTTTTTTCCAAATTCGTGTGCTTAATGAATTAATCTCATGAAACCCTTGTTTGGAATATTTTGCATCTATCTCAAAATGAATTCGTGAAAACCCTTGCTTGGCTTTTTCCAAATTCGTGTGCTTAAGGAATTAATCTCATGAATGAATTGCCTGGAATATTTTGTATCTATCTAAAAATGCACTTCTGTATTCCTGTGAGTGAGGAATTATTATTATGAAACCCTTGGTTAATTTCTTGTGCACATTTTTGAAAAACCCAATACATACATACATACATATATGTATATATGTATGTGTACATAGATACCATGTATATATGTATATATGTATGTATGTATGTGTACATACATACCATACATATATGCATATATGTATGTATGTACACATACATACATGCATACAATACATATATGTATGGTATGCACGTATGTACACATACATACATACATATGTATGTGTATGTATGTATGTACACATATAGATATACCATTGCCACATGTATGGCATGTATGGTATGCACGTATGTACATACATATGTATGATACATACCATATATACATACATGTATGTATATATGTACGTGTGTATGTGTACATACATACATGCATACCTTACATATATGTATGGTATGTATGTACACATACATACATACCATACATACCGTATGTACGTAATGCATATACATATATGTATGGTATGTATGTACATACATACATACCATACATATATTTTGCATCTATCTGAATACTTACTTCTGTTTTCCTGCGAGTGAGGAATTATTATTATGAAACCCTTGGTTAATTTCTTGTGCACTTTTCTGAAAACCCAAGTATGTATGTATGTATGTATGTATGTATGTGTACGTACATACATACATACATACATACATACATACATATATGTATGTATGTGCACATACATACATACATGTATATATGTATGTATGTATTGAAAGCAATGACAAGCATCCTCTGCACATTCCTCTAATATCCCAAGTCTTAGGTAGGTACTTATAGTTATTTTCATTTATGCAGTGTCTTCTTACTTTATACATTCTAGCATTTGTTTATATTTTTCTACTTTCCATTGCACATACAGTAGGCCTTGGGTAACATCTAACATCTTTCTCCTTTGAATATGCAAACAATGGTACTAGTTAATCATTTTCTTCTACATCTTTCATATTACAAAATGTATGTATGTATGTATGTATGTGTACATACATACATACATACATACATACATACATACATGTATGTATGTGCACATACATACATACATGTATATATGTATGTATGTATTGAAAGCAACGACAAGCATCCTCTGCACATTTCTCTAATATCCCAAGTCTCAGGTAGGTACTTATAGTTATTTTCATTTATGTAGTGTCTTTTTACTTTATACATTCTAGCATTTGTTTATATTTTTCTACTTTCCATTGCACATACAGCAAGCTACCATACATATATTTGTCATTTTACATTTTGTGTCTCTTCTTCATTCAACAAATTGATGTATATGTGTGTATCCTTTGCCTATCCTTTCAAAATGCAAACAATGGTACTGGTTAATCATTTTCTTCTGCATCTTTCACGACCCATTAAGGGTTTATTCGATGATGTCAAAATTATTACTGCTTGTTTATGAAATAAATCATTCCTCTTACACTCCTTTTCACCATGTGTTGTATATATGTATGTATGCATGTATGCACATACATACATACACACATACATATGTATATGTGTATGTATGTATGTACATATATACATATATATATGAATGTATGTATGCATGTATGTATGTATGCACATACATACATACATACATATATGTATGTGTGTATGTATGTATGCACATACATACATATACATACATACATATGTGTGTGTGTGTGTGCAGCTATAAAGAGAGTGCGAGGTAAAATGAGTGAACAGAATGGGATACCCACAAAAAAACATTACTCATATGCATCAATCGGATCCCAAATGAAGATTAATTGGGGTGTAATGTGTTTGGTGTTCAGTGTTTTAGTAAGGAGATTAATATGTACGAGTGATTTTTAATGGGCGCCAAAATGATTCTATAAGGTGCTAACGTGAATTAGACCCATTGAATTTTGAGCGGATTTGAATGATAAAAGAGTTTTAATTAGATGTTAAAAGTGACACATTTAGGTGTTTTTTCTGCTTTGCAATGTATATTACTGATTTTCTGCAATTTATATGTATGTATATGTTTATATGAATACATGCGTGTATGTTTATGTTTCTATGAATGTTTGCATATATGCTTATGTTTGTATGACTCTATGCATGCATGCAAACCTGCAAAAAATCACAGATATATAAGGCTTCCCAAATGAACATCGAATCCAAATATAGTGCAGAATTCAGTCATATCATCTCTAAAAACCTACGTAAGTGGTAGCTACAAATTCAAATGCTATAACAAATTCATATTTCAAACACAACAATCAAATTGAATGCATTCAATTGTCAAATTCAAATTTCTAAATAAGAGGGATAGCAGCCAGTGGCATTCACAAATTTTCTCCTCTACTACTATATTCACAATTGAACTTGATTAATTATATGTTGTTTTACATGCATTATTTCAAAGGTCATATGATGTTTGTATGTTACTAGCCTCGGTTGTGACTACCCATGGTTGTAAATCTTTTCTTGCAGGCATGGGAGAACAAGGAGAGGTGGTGCAACAATGTTCATGGTGGGCAGTTTGGTAATTGTGTTTGTCAACACACCAAATAATTAAGGATTTTTTGTTCAAATTGTTCTAAGTTTTAATTATTGTTCTATATTTTTTACTAACTAGTATATCTTTTTATTTATTTCAATAACTATTGTCCATGTTTGTTTGTTGTATTATATTTGTTTGTTGTGGCAGTCATGTCAAATGGCTAGGAGGTTGTGAAGAGCATGTCAAATTGTAAGATTACATTTCAGGTAAAGTCTTTCAAGACTTTACTTTGGCTATGACCCGATAGACATTGTGTTCATTTATAATGTTCATTTTTATTATTCATTGTAAACTTACATTTACAATTTACAATTAGATTAATTTCCAAGTGTATGTGTTCAAAAATTTATAATTTCAAATAGATTAATTTATGGATATGTTGCATATAGATGTATAGTTATATGTATGCATATACTTAGTTGTGTATACATATATATGTATGTATGTATGTATGTATGTATGTATGTATGTATGTATGTATATATGTGCATCCATATATATATTATATATATGTATGCATGTATACACAACTAGGGAGGTTGTAAAGAGCAAGTCAATTTGCATGATGACATTTTAGGTCAAGTCTTTCAAGAGTTTACTTTGGCTGTGACCTGGTAGACATTGTGTTCATTTATGATGTTCTTTTTTCTTATGATGTTCATTCATGAACCTGAACAATGGGATTTGATTTATGGTGGGATTTACTTATTCATTGTAAACTTACAATTTAGAATTAGATTGATTTCCACTTACACTTACAGTTACAATTTATGGATATGCTACATATAGATGTATAGTTATATATATATATATATATGCAACAAACAAACACATATGTGAAGTTAGAATTTTCAAAATAAATTGATGTGAGAAAATACATAGAAACTTATTGAATTATTAAGTTAGAATTTTCAAAAAGTGTGATGTAAGGAAAAATACAAAGTTTGAATTATAATGTTTTCAACTTTTACCAAATGCATTATTTAGAAAACATAGAACTTGAATAGACTAGTGAGTCATATTTTTAAATCACATCAATGATAGATGAATACAACAAACACAAAACTGATTTCGAATCACAAAAGCATAGATCATTAACTTGGAAAGAAGACAAGGAGTCTTCATATATACAAAAAACACATTGGAACACATCGAATTAGATAAGTTGAGAACAAACTACCATTTAGTTCTACAAAATTAGACACTAGTATCCTTTGGCTATCCAATACAACAAACTAGTATCCTTTGGTTGTCCAATACAATAGACTAGCATTCAGTTTTACAAAAAACACTCTAGCACACTTCGAGGTCAAAAAGTTGACAACAAAAAATCCTAATCAGACATCCACAGATCTGATTATGAAGTGGTGTGTCCTTGGGGGTCAACTGACTCTGCGTCAACTGGAGAAGATGTTGAGGATTGCGGATTGTTCTGTATGGCACTTGCTATACAAGCAAGCAATGCATGATTTGCCTCTGGAGTTAGCTGTAACTGTGGAGAGCAGCCTTCAGAAGACCCATTTTGTAGGCTACTAAGAGCTGCAAAGGCTGGAGACAAAATGTTAATCATGTCCCTTAAAATTTGATGTTGACTTGGAAGAGGAGTTGTAGGAGTACTCTTACTTCTGTTTCTTTCTTCTCTTTCCGCCTACTTTTGGTTTTCCTTCAACTATCTAGCAATATTTGCTTGCTCCCTTTGAAGCTCCTTTTCATGTCGCTACCTCAATTTCTCCTCTGCAATAATATGTTTTTTTGCAGCATGCTCCAATCTGTTTTCCTCCCTCTGTACGAGGATTGCTTCTCTTTCTACATTCCTTTCAGCCATTTGCTCCCTTTTCCTTTGCTACAATTCTTGGTTTCTTTGCTTTTGTGCCTCTTGTTCATTCAACAAATTGAAGAAATCATTCGATGTCAAAATTTGAGACTGCCTACTAAGGTGTAGGACCCTATTGCGATCTCTGTTAGATGATTGGCGCACTCGTTGCATTGGGAGTTGCAAAAAAGTGCTTTTTCTTCCTACTGGTTGTTGATCATTGGCTTGTGTGCATGGCCCATAGTCAGCCTCTTCATCACTTGAGTCATTACCATTGAGTCCATCCTCTTCATCATTTTCAGCCTCCCAATTTCTCCCAGTTGTGAAGTAATGGATGACATCTTTAGGATCAACATTCGGTGGTGATGGCATGGACAACCCTTCATCCACTTGAGTGAAATTGAGATGCACCCCTAGGTTCAAAGCCGCATCTTGAAATTCAGATGGAAGATTCAGACTCTCTTCATTTTCAGCTACCTGATTACATGATCGAACTGTTGGTTCTTGTTGAATTTCTGTTGCCTCAATGTTTCTGGATTTGGGGGAATGTTTGCAGAAAAGGTTTCCACAAACTGTCCAATCTGTTCCTCATTTCAACCTGCTATCCTCAAACAAGTCTCCACTACCATGAACTGTGCCTCTTCATCAGCTGTATCACCCTCAATTTCTACTCCCAATGTCGTTCCTTCCTCTTCAACCATGAAAGCTTGGCTTGGCCCCATATCCAAGTCAAGTGCATGTCAATCTAATGGCCAAATTCTTGTTTTTCTAAAACCACTTGCAATGTTATTAGGAGTCAAAGCTTGTGCAAAAGCTTTGCTGGCAAGTGTTGCCAACTCTTCCCTTCCAATGTCAAGTTGAGGATTTTTAGAGAGCCATATAGTCCTTTGCTGTTTGAAGTAGTTCTTAAATGGTGAGAACACACTAACATCAAGGGGCTGCAATTTGTTTTAGAAGAATGTTGTGTGAGAGTGTTGACGTTGAGTAAAGGCTTGGCAATTTCTATTAAAGGAAAATAACCAAGGCTATGAGTTGTTTGTTGTGTGATAGGATCTATAGGGTTGTGGATACCTTGTTCGTGAGAACCACATCCTTTTCCACTATAGCCAAGTTGCTTCATAAGTTCATAACCTCATCCATAAATATTTTTCATTGCTTTGGAATTAGGTGGTTGTTTGTTGTTGTGTTTGTTAAAGGTTGTTGTGTAATTTGTTAGCTTTTGTTCTAGAGTGGTTGAGGCAGATGCATCCAAAAGGTCTTCTGAGTTGTGTGTTGACATGACTACTTTTTCATGTGCCTTATTGGAATCTTTATTTATGATCTTGAACTCACCCATGAATGTATGTTCAAAATCTAGGGAACCCCAATCATCTTCTAATAGCTTTGTGACTTCGTCAATGTGTTTTTCTTTATAATTTTGTTGCATAGGTTTCGCTTGTGTGGTTGGTGCTAAGGTGTTCAAGGGGTTCTCTTTGTTTTTCTCATGTTGTAAGATACTATAAGGCTCATGATCAACATCAACTATGTGGACTGTGTTATTGTAAACATATTTCATTTTACGATGAAGAGTTCAAGGCATTGCATTCATCTCATGAATCCATGTTCTTCCTAAAAGAAGATTGTATGAAAGATTAGGAGGCATGACATGGATCGGTGTTCACAATGTGGCCACTCCAACTGTAATTTAGGTAAAGTGATCACACCAAGCGGTTTCTTTTCTTCATTTTCAAAGCCCTTAATAGATTAAGAATTAGGTTGAATTTTTTATCTATCCACAAGAAGCCTATCCAATTAAGCTTTGCATTACACACACTAAGGGTTGAACCATTTTCAACAAGGGTTCTCTTTATCCCTTTCATATTATATTGAGCAATGGTCATGAAAGCATCATTTTTTTTGCATTTCCAAAGGGGGGAGTTCCCTTTGGTGGAAAACAATGTCATTGTTCAATCCTTGAATTATGGCTACTATTTTATTTGGTTGTGCATTAGAAGTTATAGGAAATTTTTGTAAGGTTGTTTGAAGCATAGTGTGATAGGTAGGTGAATGTTGGAGTAAATCCCATAGGGATATCTTTGTAGGAGTGCTCTTAAGTGATATCTTAGTGATCCAATTGGCCCTCTTTTTGGTGATTTCTCCTTCCACAATATACTCACGCACAGTAGAATGTGAGACATATACAATCACCTTGTTCCAATATATGAGGTGTTTGAACATCTTGAGTCCCTTAATAATGGTGAATGCTTTCCTTTCGACAAAGTTCTAGTTCATCTCATAATCTTTTAAGGTCCAAGAGTTAAATTCTATCAAATGTTCTCCATTTCCTTCATCATCCTTTTGGGTCAAAACAATAGTGATGCTAGATTTGCTACTAAATACATACATTATGAAGTCCTTTGATAGGTTTGGATTTACCAGCATGGGAGTTAAAGAAATAGCGTCCTTAACCTTTTCATTTGAACAACTAGTCCTTTTTTAGCATTAGGGTGATAGGCCTAATTAAACCTGCAAAATTTGAAATGATTTTCACATAAAATTTACCTTTACGAGAATAGATTGAACTCCCTTCTTATTGACTAGATGGGGAAGTTCTCTAATTGCCTTCACCCACTCTAGATTTATTGCAATTCCATCTTTGGACACTACATTCCCAATATTTTACCTTATGACACTTCGAAAACACATTTTTTCAAGTTTATGGATATCTTGAAGTCTTGGAATTTTTTAAAAACCAACTCAAGGTGATCAAAATGATCATCCTTATTCTTGGAAAATACTGTAAGATCATTTAGGTAGATCGAGATTATTTTATTGATCAATTCCCTAAAAGTAATATTCATTTTTTTCTAGAAGGTGGCTCTTGTATTTGAGAGGCCAAAGGGAATTTTTGCATATGCAAATGTTTCCCACTTGGTAGTGAACATTGCTTTGTGTCGGTCCTCCTCTTTTACCCAGATCTAGTTGTAACCGGAGAAACCGTCCAACTAAGAAAAAATCTCTAATCCAGCCACTATTTGCGAGATAGACTCCATGGAAAGCAAGGGGTAGTAGTCCTTCAGGGATGCTCTATTCAAGTCCCAGAAGTCAACACATAGGCAGATGTCTCCATTTTTATTTTAGACTGGAACCAAGTTAGATAACCATTTACTATGATTGATTGAGAATACGATTTGAGACTGAATTAGCTTTGTTAGCTCTTGTGCCATCAAGGTTTCAATCTTTAGATTTACTGGCCTCTGCTTCTAGCAGATAGGTTTTGCTCCTTTCGTTAGTTCTATAGTATGTTGGATAATTTTTGGATCATATCCCTTGAGTTCATTATATGACCAGGCCACTACCCCTTCATATTTCTCACATAAATGGATGATTCTCTCTTTATCATGATGTGGGACATCTTTTTGACCTTAAGTCTCCTTCCATCTCCAACCAGGAAGATTTGCATAGTCACTTTTGTCGACTACAAACTTCCTCTTGTCATTTCTTGCTTCATCACAATTGAATAGGTTTTTGAGAGTGACCAATCCTTTTGGAATCTTGTTGGACCTTAGCTAAATAATTTGTCCTTCATAGGCCTTAGAAATATTTGGTTGGAGTTGCTCAGCCAGTTGTCTTGACTGTTGGATGAATGAGGCGATGTGTTCATCACTTTCAAACACTTTCCAACTCTAATCACTATCTAGGATTTCTGGTTAGACAATCACTTGTACAAAGTGTATGTTGTGAGTTAAGTCAGAAGTAGGATGAAATTGAGATCTGATTGTTGTCATGCGGTCCACATCTATATTTTTCTCTTTGGGCACTGTCTAGATATTAAAGGCTTCGAATCTCTCAATTAGGTCCTAGAATCTATGTCTATAGAATCTCATGCAGACATTCTTGGCTATGAAAATGCCTTGGACTTGATTTTCCACTAGCTCAGAGTCTCTGAACACCATTATTTTCTTGATGGCCATCCACTCTGTAGGACTTAGACCTTGCACTAGGCCTTCATATTCAACTTCATTGTTCAAACAAGCAAACTGTAAGCGGAAGGACCAGAGTGTCTTTTTATTGGATGGGGATGCCAAACATATCTTGGCTCCTATGCCAACATTGCATCTTGCTCCATCAAAATGCAATGTCCATATCTCTAAGGCTGGACAATTCTCGGACTCCTTCACAACCTTTTGGATCACCTGATCTTCATCATAGATGACAAAGTCCTCAATCCAGTGGCATGATAGTTACCAAAAGGATTAGTGACTATGTATTCACTCAAGAGGACCTCCCTTTGAATCAGTTTGATCTTCAATCACTTTTGATCCTCTAGTAGCTTGGTACACTACATTTCCTCTTTGGTGAAAGAGGTATGAGCAGCCTCAAAGTTGATAATGGCTTCATCTACTACATGTTCCAAATGTAGAGGTTCAGATATTATCTTCATTTTAGCTCCAATCTTGGTCCTGAGGATCAAGTGTGACCAATCTAAGGAAATATATCTTCTTATCTTTGAATTCAATTCCAAGGATAAGTAGAGACTGGACATGGGGGGAATGTCTATGATCATGATATTTTATGGAACTGTGATACTAGGGTAGGATAATAGAGTCAAGGGGATGTTCTTAATGAAACCTATCGTTTTGACCTTGTTCCCATCAAGTTGCATAACCCCCCTTTTTAAAGGTTCATAGCCAAGTCCTAAGGCTTCGACTATCTTCTTGGGCAGTTGTGCTAGCACCAGAGTCAATCATGGAATTATGCAATAATTTTTTATCCACAATAAGAGTTAGGAAAAAAGGCTTAGGTTTTGACTTATCTCTAACTTTGGTAGAGGCTTCTTTTGTACTATTTGTGAGAACTTTGGTAGGAGGTGGTGGATCAATGACCCTTCCCTTGAGTGATTGCTTC
Organism: Sequoia sempervirens; assembly: GCA_007258455.2. NCBI lineage: Eukaryota > Viridiplantae > Streptophyta > Pinopsida > Cupressales > Cupressaceae > Sequoia > Sequoia sempervirens. Next base: position 21,941 of record VDFB02280000.1, on the reverse strand, counting down.
ATTGGCTCAATGATTGCATCTTCCTAAAGGACCTTCTGTAGCAATGACTTATGCTCTAGAATAGCTAAGATATCCCAAAGGGACACATTAGTAGAGGATTTTTTCAACTATTTGACCACATTGAATGGCGGTGGATTTGAAGGATTCTATTCCTTGGCCTTGGTTATAAAAATTTCCCTTCATGACTAAAGTTGCTACGTTATTGGGGAGGTACTAAGAGTCTAGTCATAGGAACTTTTGGGCTACAAGACAACTAGTTTTCTCATGAATCTCCTCTTAGAGCGAGTGTTGCAATCGAGCTGCACTTGTGGGGCTTTTGAGGTGGTTGCATTGTTTGCAAACACTACCTCTTCTTCTTCCATCCATGAGAAGAGCATGTGATTGGGAGCTACATTTGTTTCTTGCTCCAAGGACATTCCTTGCATTTGCGCAGTGAGTATCATGTTTTCCAGTTGTGGAGAGGCATATACATAACCTCTAGGGTCTAACATCACACCTTAACTATGTTATTCCACCACTTTGTGTTGTAGGTTTCTGCACGAGTAGTTTCGGGGCATATGTGCATCGCCATAGGGGAAGCACCAAGGATTGATGTCATCGACTAGATTGTTTTGCCCCATGGTCAACTCTCTGCTCAAGCTTGGATAAGTATTCTGTAGTGGAGTAAGCATTGGAACTATTTGATTAGTTGTTTGAGCCTACAGATTTATGCGCGAGCCTCCTTGGAACTAATTTTTCTAGTAGGAAGATTTTTTGCCCTGATAATTTTGGTAAGTTGGCTTTGAAGGTGTGGTAGTTCAGCTTGATGGTAGTTATTTCATTTTAGATATTCCAAAACTCATTGACATCGCTCATCTCATCTTTTGAAGAGCTAGATGTGGAAGAAACATTCTATCATGTGCTAGGATATGTATACATGGATTAGGAAGGAGCAGGCACATTGGTAGATGCTATTTCCTAGGTGGGAACTAAAATGTCAGGAAATATAGGCATAGTGGGCCAAGTTGGAAACTTTCTAGTGTCTATCAGATTGTTCTCTACCTTGACAACAATGTTGTATGCATCCAGTAAAGTGGTCCTTCCAAGAGACTAGATCATCATTGAGATGTTGACATTGATGGATTTCAAGTAGAACATGAATGGCAACTTGGCCAGAGGGTAGATAGTAGCCTGGATCCTTTGCTAATTTGTGTGGAACTAGGCATTGAATTCAAACATGGCTTCATATGGGGCCTACTTTATGGTCACCAGTTGATGATATAGCGAAGACCAATCTCCATCATTTGAAAATATTTCGTAGAAAGGATCTTCGAGCTGATCCCAAGTACCGATAGTGTTAGTTTGTAGAATGTTGTACCAATCTAATGCCTTACTCCCGAAAGAGGCTATGAGAAACCTTAGCGCTATATTTTGGTCAATGACTCCATGCACCAAACACACGTTTTCCACATCTTGCAAGTGTTCAAATGGTGTTTTCGAGCCTTCCCTAGTGAATTTTGGCACAAATTTTAAAGCAAAGGATGGGATAGGGCTCCAAATGACAGTTGCTATTGGTGCTATAAGGGAGATTTCGACATCCCTTGCCACACAATTTCTATTAGCAATTGGCAACATGGCTGGTGGAGGGACCAAAACATTCATTATATGGGTTCTAGTTCATACTATTACTAGTGGTGGCAATAGAAAGCTAGGGTTATTCATTGTTTGGGATCTAGTAATAGGTCAATGGCTCATACACCCACTTTAGGTTTAGGTGCATTTAAGCAGTCCCACCGAACATGCCAAAAAATGAAACTATTGATGCCAAAATTTGACAAGCAGTAGCCTTATGTGAAACTTAGTTAATGGGGGGACCAATTGTGCTAAACTAAGTGACCCCCAGGATTTTAAAGAAGCTGATTTCTTCTATAATTAGGGTTTTGGAATGGAAGAAGGAAGCAAATATAAAAAATTAAGATCTAACTAAGGTGATGCGCCGAGATGTAGATGTAGGCACAGTAAACCTATCTTTTGGATGTGATTTAAGAGCCCGTTCAACAATCTGCATGTCCCAGAATAACAAAAATCCTAAATAATTTATCCAATAACATAAAATAACCCCCATACACATTTACTAAAAAGAAGAGTCAAAGACATGGTCTAAATCAACAAACTTATATTGAAATCATAGAAGTTCTACAAATAAACTACTCAGTACAATAATGACACAGTATAATGTTTTGTCAAATAGCTAAGAAAAAGAAAGGCCAAACAACAATGGCATAGACTATGAGTCTTATACAATAATCTAAAACAATATAAAAGGCCTGGTGTCTTTTCATAATTTTTATGTATATTTTGAACTCATTTTCAAAAAGAAGAAGCAATATATATAGAAAATAATCCCATCACTTGAAAACCAATAATAGAAAAGACTCCATCACGAGCAATGATGTCATAGCAATGATTTCCTAAGGCCATTGCAATAGAAAAATATTCTGAGCCATGGAATGCAATCACCCTTGAGCTAGATGCATCCTCTACAAATGATGGTGGTGGTCCTAGTGTAGAAGCAACAAAACATCATGCAGACATGTGTCGCTCACCCACGAAATTAGTTAGGACACGTGGCAATAGGGTGGGGCTTGTTGTTGATTGTTCTTTCCTTGTGATGAAAATCCCCATGGAGAAGACATGTGGAGAAGTCTTTGTTACCATCATTGACTATGGGGTCCAACAAAAGTGTCTGCGGAACGGTGCTACATGGCATGTGGGTGGAGCCCGATTGAGAAGTGAAGGGAATTAGGCTTTCAAATGCCTGGGCTACTAACATGTGGAAGCATGGTGGGGCTCGGAAGAGAAGTGGAGGAAATCCTTGAGAGGAGCACGTAGCGGACCTATGGCAATAGTGAACAAAGCTCTTCAAAAAAGGGGCCGAGAATATTCAAATATATGGGGCACAGGAAAAAGCCAAGCAAGATAGTATTATCAACCTGAAGGGAGCTCGAGGGATTTTATATCCACATAATCCATGTAGGAGCACTAATCATTAGAGTTAGAGAGTTACGCATGAGACATAGTAGATTGATATCAAATGTAGATCAACATCAAATGTAGATTGACTAGCAATAAGGAGAAATTATCAAACGGATTGAATTTATAAAGGATAATATTAATGTGAATTAATTATCCTTTAAAGAATAATTGTGAATAGTTAAGAAATCAACAAGGGACGCTCCTCCAATGAAGGGGCATAGCTATAGAAAAAGGCATATCTTATTGAAGAGGCATGACCCACCACCATCATAAGTATTGTGTCATAAAATTGTATACTCTTGAAGAAAGAGACAATTTTGTGGTAAATTTGGTCCTACTTTAGACACCTTGTTTCAATCACCTCTTAAAAACTGCATTTATAGGCCCCTAATGCTCATAATTTTGGACCTTAAGGCCTATTTCACTCACAAACCACTTAGATCCCAACAAATATGACTCAAACCACTCAAATTTCATGAAACCCACCAAAATATTCTTGGTGGGACTAAGTCGCCCAAGATTGTGACTTAGTCCTTTTTGGGTTGCTTTCCACTTTTGAGAGGGAAAATCACCGACCTAATTCAAATTTGTGAGGGATGTTGGCCTATGATGTTAAAATAATGAGTAATTTGGTGTTAGGGCCTATAAATACTTATTTTAGGTAATTTTTCACATCTCCTAGTCATTTTTCACAAATCAACAATAAAAAATCAAGAGCAAAGTATCTTTCACAAGAAGATTCAATAGCATTTCTACATCAAAGTTGAAGCTTAGGGGCAAAAAACTAAGGTTTTTGTAGGTATTCACACTCACTTTTTTTCCAAGATCTTGCATTGATGCCTGTGGTGAATCATGGAGAAATATAGGTTGAGGAGATGCAACTAGCCATCAAATCACACCTAATGACTTGTTTTCAAAGTGATCCCATCTTCCATTTTCTTCCCATCTTTAGACTTAAGGTTTGCATTACATTTTTGCATGTCATTTTCATTCATTTGAAATGTTGTAGGGTTTCTTGCATTGAATTCTTGCATCATTCAAGTGCTATTCACTTGTCTTATTCTTACACATTAGAATAGGATCTTGTCTCATTTCAATTTTTCTTAGTCTTAGACTCACTTAAGGCTAGGGTTTTATATAGATTAAATGTCCTTCGCCAAGTTTGAATACCAACTAGGGGTTTGACCGAGGCAAACCCCCCATTAGAAATCAAATTATCTTCTATTTTGTAGGGTTTTTTGAAGATTTAGATCTGAATTTTTGACAAAAAGCAGAGTGCAGGTTGTGGGCTTCCATTTCCACTTTTGAATTTGTAGAAAATCCAAAGTGCACTAAGTCATCCCTAGTGGTGACTTAGTCCCACTACACTATTTTTTCAAAAAGAAAACATTTTTAGATACCCTTTTGGTAGAAACAACTTTCTGGGTAGTTTCCCCAATTTGGGACTAAGTCGCCCACCCTGGCTTAAGTGTCCTAGTTGACTCAAAAATCAGGATTTCTAGAATTTCAGAGGTCTCAATAGTCCCCAATCAGCTCTTCATCAGTTTCCAGTTGCATAATTTCTATCTTTCATCTTTATTTTGTCAATTAGTGCATCTATTTCATCTTTCTACATATCACACTGTGTTTTCAAAAAAGTTATATTTCTTAGGTTTTGCATTACTAGATCATCTCATTTTCAGATCAAAGCATTTGAGCAACTTAATTAGACATAATACATCTCATTTGTATTAACTTTGAGTGTAGACAATTTCCCATTTTGTCCCATTTCTCTCTTTTTAGGTGAAAACCTTAGAAGTGCAAGAAAGAAAGTTAGGTTCCAAAATCATTGTCCACAAGCATAAAAGGAAAATCACTTCAATGCAAAGAGGGCATACATTGGAAAGAAGAAAGGAAGATATATATCAAGAAATGGAAATCAGTCCAGCTTCAGTGCAACAGATTTCTATTATCAAACATACATAAATATTAAAGGGTATACTTGATGTTTTTCTGCCAATCATTGTTTTACATGTTTTTACATATTTCCTATGAATAATAAATGAAATTTAAGTATATGATCTTATAATAGTATACGAGATATGCTTGATTAACTAAAATCCTCCTTGTAGAAAGGGCCTGGGGTGTAAGCAAAAGAGGTAAATGAGGCAAGTAAGTAGGCCATTCTAGAGTTGATCTTAATGGTGCCTAGGACTAGAAGGCCCTTACATAGAGAGCCAAGTTTCCCACTTACAGCCTCACCAAATTCCACATAATGGAAAGTGTCTTCAGGAAGTTGAGACATTGATGGGGAAAGCAAATACAAGCCACCATGGGAGAGGGCTATGGTAGACACCCTCTTAGGCTTGGTGTAGAAATGGCTTCAAGTAGACCCATCATGTCCCTTCTCCCAAAATCCTAATATGTTTGCATTGTTGATAATCTATGGATGTGATGTAATTTTTTAACTCTCATATGCATACATATTTGTTCATGTGGTGATTGCAAGATTCCAATTAACCAATTATCAACAAAGTATTCTTTCATTTTTTAAGAACTCTTTCTTTAAAGGAACATCAAATTTTATTTCAATAAGTTATTTTTAACAATGAACAATCCTTTCTATTACATTACCTTTTTGATCCTTGGGTTTTAGGTTTTAGAATTGGGTCAGGATAGGAGTGAGACCTAGATTTGATGGCATCTAGGAAAGAAATGCTAGCAATGATGAAGCTTTTCCCAACAGGTAGATCCATGGACATTTTTGTTGACCATTGAGTGCCCTTCTCATGACCTTTCAATGCCTTCATGTTGGAATGCTCAACCAAAGCTTCATCGAAGGTAGTTAGAAGCGTGACTATAGACGATTCCCACTATGTAGAAACTTGATCTTTGGCCCTAAAAAATGGAGGGTGTTTGGAGCCACCATCGATGTGGTGTATTTCACCACTTTCCATGCCATTGAAAGCTTTTCCTAATTCCAAATCTATAGAAGCTAATACCCATAGCAGAGTGTTCAAAAACCCTAGTGTTGTGGAGATTCAAAATTTTATGGATGAATTGATTTAATTAATTCAAAGGATAATATTGAAAAATCTAAATTTGATTTAGGGTGTCTACAAATCTAAATGTGTTTAAGATGGTTTTTTCAAGAAATTTAACAAAGATATGTGAAAATAACAAATCATTTTGAACAATACAATTCAAAGTCTTATAACAACTATGTTATGTTTGGATTTGAATTGAGATTTTATGTAATTATGCTTATATAATAAACATATCTTTCATTACTGAGAAATTGGTGGCTTTGCAAGTATTTTTTTATATTCTTTTGGAACCCCTTCAATGGAACAACCAAACCACTTACCTACTAATTTATTTGTTTTCCAACCCACCAATGCATATAGAATTCATTTGTCATTAGTACCTTTCAATAAAGGGAATATTTTTTATTCCAACTTGTTGGTGTGTGAGAAAACACACCAACAAAAGAGAGATATAGGATATTATATGGGCACTTGAAACATGAAGATATTTTTGTAGGTGTTGATCAATGAAGTTATAGTTCAAAGCATGTTTTCAAGGTTTTTTATAGCTTAGGAGTTTATGTTTACTAAATTTTTGCCACATAAAAGCTAGCAAAGAGGCTTGCCTTGGAGATTATTGTAAAACCACATGGAAATATTCCAAAATGAAGGTGAACTTAATTCAAAACTTGTACCATTTCCTTTGCGTCATGAAGATGTTATTGGAGAAGAGTTTCTATGAGGAGACATTTTCCACCATTATTTAATGCAATTATCATAACCCATTAGATAGTTTAGAAACCAGAACCATCGATTACAAAGCAAATTAAATACTTTTATCCAAGTTGTTGGAGTTGGCAATGGAATATTTGTGACCTATTTATATAAGTCACGATTAAAAACTCTTTGTGAGGGTTGGAGGCATATTTTCTATATGTAATTTTTAGAAATTTCAACTACTATTTTCTTGTTTTCTAAGTTCCCCAAACAAGTGAGCTATTTAATTAGGATTGAAACTCTATTATTCAACTAAGTATGATGAAATTCCACATCCACTCATTGAAAAATCATCTAAAATGGAGGCTTTAAAGGACTACGTATATAATTTGTGTGTGTATAAAATATTTTTGTGCATTATTTTTCTTGGACTCATATCTTTAGACATCTACATCACTTTGTGTTAGTAATGTGTGAAACATTGATGAAGCAAGGTTAGTTTATTGGAGCGTTGCCTTCTCAATATGGTTAGAATTGAGATCATCACAAAACAAGTTCATTTATTTTCCTCTCAACCCTTTAATCTTTTGTAATTTTTAAAGTATAATAAGTTAAGATTAAGTTTAAGATTTTAATTGTGATATAAATCTACAAAAGTATACTTTTCATCCTTAATGTTTGATAATGATAAATGAATGCAATTACATGCCTCTAAATACAAAGACATAGCAACAATTCACTGCAACACATGCCTTCAATTAGCTCATAGTGGCTAGGGCAATGAGCAAGAGTTCTCAATTTGAATTTGAACTTTGAAATTTTAAGGATGAAATCCATAAATGTAGGATCAACCCAATATCTTTGTAATGACATGGGACATGTAAAATATCAAATTAAGATAAATAAAATATATATACAAACAAACAATAAATGCATGAGTAGACATCATTAATAAAATAAGATTTAAAGATAAGAGAATATATATTAATAGCAGGCAATAGATATACAAATATAAACTTAGCTTAAATAGGTACACAAATGTATGTTTGGAGATTTAACCATACTAAGTTTGACAACATAATAAACTTGCTGCCCCTAACCAAGCAGCAGTAAAAAAGTACTTCGAATATTGGCCTCGTATGTGCTTCAGCAACCATCCCTGTTTCCTGGTTTTTTAGCTTTTAAGCGACGACGTTTCTTCTTCTTCTTCTCAGCTTCCTCCTCTTCCTCATCATCATAATTGTACTCTTGTGCTATAGCAGAGGCCACTTGCTTATTAATGCCGCAAAAGTTAGGGCCGTGCCAAGCTTTGGCAGGAAGAGTGCCGCCAAACATGAAGGCGCAAGGTTCGCTCAAACTTTCACCATTGACTGTAGCATTCCGAGGTTTCCATCCATCTTCGCCATCAACCATAAAATTGAGGAGACAGACATTACCATCCAAACAAGGACCATTAAAATTGAAACTATCAGTTACCCCAGGATTAAAAAAGTTTTCTGTATCTTTCTCATTGAGATGCTTTTTAGTTACAGATGCTCCATTTCTGTCCTGAAGCTTCACATGCACTGGATCTTTGGTCCCTGGATCATCGAAAGCTGGTAATTTGTGCTTCGTTCTCACTTCCAATGTATATGAGCACATTTTCTGTCAGGGTTTACAGGAATGGCACGAAAATTTAAATCAACAATCAAATGTTAAAGGAATTTAATTTTCTTATATTAAAATGTTTACCAGGCACATTAATTTGTATATAACTACTATAAATTTTTGTTCAGAAATTTTCAGTTGCATTTTTTCTTAAAAAAGCAGTAATTTTTTTGAATAAAACTTCTCTTTTTAGAAGTCTCAAAATTCTGAGAAACTTTGTTAAGCCCTCCTTAGGACCATAGCCTCACCAATTATGTTCTGCACGCCAAATTACATACTGACTAAATAGTGAACTTACATTAAACTTATTTCACCCTTTTACAAACTTATTTCAATCATAGTCAAAATTTATAGTGTACGATTTGTTTAAGCACTCTACTGGTAGGCTCAAGCCATCGGAAAGTAAGCCATAAGGATTATAGAATGTCAATGTGTTGGAAAATCATTCACATATTAATCTAAAATGGATAGGTTATCGAGAGGATCAGTAGTTCTGTAATAGAGCACCCCACCTACAAAATAGGAGGTCCTAGATTCACTTCCTAGTTAATCCATGAAAAGTTAAACATGATAATGGAGCTCAGGTCAGCAGATCCATACCAAGCTAGGATCCCCAAGCACCTACAGTGTGGCTCAAAGGGGGATCTATGTTAGAAAATGAGTCACCTAAACCAAATATGGACTGATCAGCAATAGACGTAGTAGCTGAGTGATAGAGCACCCAACAACAAATGAGAGGTCATAAACTTGACTCTAAACAGATCTATGAAAAATTTAACATAATGATTATTTAAATATCAAATAAGAAAAACAAAAACTAAATAGCTGAGATACATAAATATAATACTAAAAATAGATAGGGGTTGGTGTCAGACAGGACGCTTGAATGGAGAAGGATTGCAGGTATTTAGCAGACAGATTGAGATAATAGTAAGTCGCTAGAGAGGGTTGCAATTGGATAAAATGCAAGCAGAAACATATGGAGGAAAGACTGATGCTCCACACTCTGTACTAGGATGAGCATAATGGTGATAGAGCACCCTATAGCAAACGAGAATTATTGACCTACAAACAGAGAAAGTATGCTTTAATACAAATGTGTACAGGCCTTATATGATGAGGGGTTGCATCATTGTTAGTTTTCTTCATCACAAGTAGTCTTCGGAGAAGGAGCTCAGTAAACCCTTAGAAACAAACTCTCAAAAAAATCTTAAAATTAAGTACCATAGAACCTACAGTCTTCTAAACAGTAAATTTCAGAAGCCATAGTTACTTCAAAGCTCAAAAGACAGTACAAACAATCCAGCAAGCAACCAAACAATCTAGCAAGCAACTAACTTCTCTATATAGACATGTAGAAACTATTTTAGCCTAAAAATTGACACTTGCCTCTTTTCATTACACATTTTTTTTCTAAAATGGTCATAGAATATAAAAAACTAAATAGTAAGGTCTAATGGAACTCTAAAAAACCATAATAAAAGCAGAGAGTATAGAAATTAAAACAACCTCTTGGGTAGCAGCGATGGGTTGTAGCGGAACAAAATTCAGAAGAAGAAATACCATGAATTCAACCAAAACCAGCTTCCATGCCGCAGGTGTCATAGCCATTGTGAAGATCAAGAATTAGTGATACAGAGATGGGTTTGATAAAAAGTCGTTTTTATTCTGCCTAGAAAGATTCCCAACAGAAAAAAGAAAACAAGATCAGTGGACACGAAAGAAAGGCAAAGGAAAAAATAGACATGATGGTGCTTGTTATGACCCACTCCCTCTGTCACTGATATGACCCAGCCACTCGTCAGCCATGACTTATGTACCATTTTGATAATACAAGTTGTGATATAAATTACTTACACAAGAAAAACCTATCAAGAAGAATATGGAACACTTCCCTGCACATGGAACCTTTTACCTGTACAGCAGAGTATTGAAAGCATGGTGTACGCACAGCTTTTTACAAAACTAATTTTCTTGAGGAAAAGGGTCGTTATCTGCTACAGGGGGCTAATACCATGCGAAACATGCAAGGTCTGAATGAGAGTGATGGGGTACGTCATTCACCTTTCCCTGTAACTCAACTGCAAATTTTCTGTCACTCACAGAATTAGAAGTCATAGCTTGTTAGTCCATTTAATCCATCAATCTATATTTTGTAAAGAGCATTTAATGGTTAGGAGCAACATCACCTCTTGTATTATGAACGAAAAATATAATCATGAATACAAATTTATGTTAAAAAGTGTTATTTAAAATTGTGTGAGAAATGAATTGCTAGACCTTAAATTTTTAAGATATAAAATCACTTTAAATTAAATTTAATTAAATGATGAATAATGTAAAAATTACATCTCAATCAATAAAAAATAATAGTGAAACATGGAAAATGATAAGAGGTGTTTAGCTACTTTACATGCAATGTTAATTTGTTCTTTGTTATTGACTTGATATCTTGTGATAAATAACAAAATTCTAAAATTCAATGATGTAATAGTAGTTAAACATGTAAGGAACTTGATTCAAAAAGTTTTGAGGATGCAAATTTTGCCATACAATGTGGCTTGATCCTTCATGCAATGATGTTATGTGATCTTGTCCTAATCATGTAACCCTTTCCTCTATTGTTGTTGGTTTTGTAGTGTTGGTTTGTTTTTGGGTATTCCAACTAATCCCTAGAACTATCTAAAGACGTAACCAACTCTTATGCTTAATTGTTCTAGGGGGTTGGCCAACAAACAAGAGAGATGTGTATCAATTATCTCTTTTGCACTTTAGGCTCTGCAAAATCTAGGAGGGTGCTCCTATGCAATATCCAATATGATGTCATAAAATTAATGCAAGATATTACTTCAAACAAATATGGTCTCTTTATATGACCAAAAATTATAGAGAAAATCACTTGATGAGTTAGATTCTTGGAGTTTTATGCATTCTGAATCTGAGAACATGTGAATAACATTATGAGATCACTTACAACTAAAAGGGAAATTCGATTTTAAAATTAATGACCATGAAGCATAATTAGAACATTCATTTAGATTGGTGCCTTGGACCTAGGCAATAGAGTCAAAGAGAATTGTAATTATACCTTACACAACAATACTTAAACTAGTTATGTGAAAGCTTAGTATAAGTTACTTACACAGATACTCTTAGAATTTACAATAACTCTTCTTAACAATCCTTATATATATCCAAAACATTCAATATTCCTTGTAAAGCAATTTAGTCTACTCCTTGAAATGAAGCTATAAAAGAAACATTCAGTTGCAAAAAACTTGCAAAGATGAATAGAAGTGATCCTTGATCAATTTGTATTCATAAATGATACAAAACTATACAATTTAGGAGACAAAAAACTACAAAATTGTCATTGTATATTGATGTACAGAGCTAGTATTGTTATACAAAATTAACAATTACATTGACATCTTTCTCCTATGAAAACCTAGACTGGACATGTACAGACTAGAATATAAACACTCTACATGCAAAATTTTCCCAGATCCCTACAAATGACCTTGAATTCCCATTTATAGAGCCAAGGGAGCAACAAGCTTCACACCATGGACAAATATCACACGTTCATTTGATGATCTTGTCTCAGGATCAAATAAAAAGATACAACCAATTAGCAAAAGACAAAAAGGTGTTTTGCTAAAGGACGAAGTAGTTAGAAACTGCACAAAAAGATATTCCCTGATACCCATGATGAAACAAAAAGGGAAAGGCTCATGCACTTGATTAGTTGTACTTTTCCACCCATGTAGCAAAAATTCCCTCTGATGGCCAAGGATGTGCTAAGATTGCTATGATGTGAAGCAAGTGATTTGAGTACCCACCCTCAGTCCATTTCTTAACATCTTTAACAAATCTATCCAAGCCCATTTCTAACTTCATCAACTTATCTATAGTAGTATTCATCTTGGGCAGGTGCAAAAAGTTGGGGGGCCAAAAGTGGCCAACTTTTTAATTTTTTTTGAAAAGCCACAATGCGAGTGCATTATAACATGCTTGCATTATAGCTTCAGTGTACTAAGCCTAAAGCTCGGTCGCAATGAACCTATAATGTGCTCACATTAAAATGCGAGCGTGTTATAACTGTTTATAACAAAAAAAGAAACATTCAATCCTTTTTCATTTTTGTGTTTTTCTCCAAGCCCGCGACCTTGAAACCCTCAAAAGCACGCTCACATTCTTGGAGACCAAATTCTTCATCAAGTCATTGTTGATTCTTCACCAAAATTCCACCACAACATCAGGAAGTGTTAGGAGTAAGTTTTATTTTTGTGATTTTGTTTCTAAATAGGTAGATTTAATAAGTTTTTTGATATAAATTTATTTAATTTATAGGAAATGATAATCAACCTCCCAATCTTCAAAATCCTCCTTCACCTCAACCCAAAATGCCCAGTGAAGAACAACCCCAAATCCAACAACAAATTCCTCCAACAATTCCTCAACATCCCCTGAAACTCAACAAAATTTAATGGGGGAAATTGAAAACAACAAAAATAAATTGAGTTAATTGCAAGGTTGAAAGATCTTACAAGTTCAACCTCACAAAGAACCACACATGCAAAATCACTTGAAGCTATGTTAAAACATGTAGATTCAATTAGCAAGCAATTAAGTGGTTGGGTGGAGAAGAGACGGGAGTTATAAAGAATATTATGCAAATAAACTATCCTACACACAAGTCAAAATGAAAAAAATACAAAATTTGACTTGTGTTCACTTTTCACTAACCCACGAACAAATCAACCTCTACACCCTACAAGCAAGAGGTTTCCTATCCATTGGTGCAACCATCAAGGGATAAAGGACCATTTTTGGCATAGGTAGTGGATGGTTTTTGACCATCTTCCATGCAACAATAATGAGGGCCCGCAATATTTCTTGAGGAAACTCTATTATGAATTTTTCCTCATCAAAATCCCCAACTATTTTGATATGTGGGACTTCTAGGGTAGAGGTGGTGGGTCTGCATAGGATAGACTAGGGGCACATCTTGATCCTCAACAGCCAGTGAGACAAACACTTGCCAGACCAGCTTATGAGCACATGGCTATCCCTTCCATTGTGAAGGAGAGTGATGAGGTTGAGACTCTATAGTCTATTAGTTCTCTGACCCAGAGTATCATAGAGTGTGCGAGTCTTGCAGTACAACATGAGTCGGGGGAGACTTTAAGGGGTAGGGTTCCACCCCATATTTTCCATGCTTGCAGGTCCACCTATGGTTATGACCCCACAGATAGTCAGGAGGTAGGTGCATAGGTTATGTTTGCAGCTGACCAGTTGGGGATGACATATGCCATCTTGAATGAGGCTTTCGGCCTTGATACTCAGGTAAATGTTACCAAGTCCATTGAATTTAATTTATTAAATTTCATTTTTGAAATGCAAGATTAACTAATTTAGTTTAATGATTGTAATGAAATTTCAGGGTCATAGTGTCATTATGTTTTCAGCGGTCCTCCACCTCTATATTACACCACAACATGTACTATCGAGGTATGTAACTAGTAAACACTTATAAATATTACATGTGAATAGCATTGCTATATGAATGGTATTCTAATACCTTATTTTGGATGTTGAATAGGTTAATCTTGGAGATTTCATGGCAACACTTCCCAATGGCAGTGGAGTTCAAAGCTTCACTTAGGTAATATAATGAAGAGTTTAACTAATGAATTGTACTTAATAGATTTGTGTAGTTTATATTCATATTGTTGAGTACATTGCATTGCAAATCTTTCAAACTCAAAGCATTACTTCATATTGCATAAATAATAACTAGATGTTGATAGATGACAAAAATTTAATTACAATATAGTTTTTAAGAAATTCAACATAAGCAGTGATGCAAGTACTTCACATATCATAACTAATAGCTAGGAGCTGTTGCCAATTGCATTTGCTTGTCATGGTTTTCCATGAGACAACATTTTATTGAGGTGTTTTTTCAAACAGTTCACTACCTTGTCTATGTTGTGGATGCTTAGAAAAAATCTATCAAAGCATAATAGTAAGCAATAACATAGACAAGGCAATGAGTTGTTTGAAAAAAATCCTCAAAGAAATGTGGTCTCATGGTGATGTCCATCACCATGAGACCATATTTCGTTGAGTTATTTTTTCAAACAACTCACTGCCTTGTCTATGCTACCACATTTTCCATACATGTCTACCAAAGCATTTTATCAAATAGTTAACTTCCTTGTTGCTATGGCTAAAAGCCTAAAACAACTGCTTTCCAACAAACTATGGATGCTTGGAAAAAATCTATCAAAGCATAATAGTAAGCAATAGCATAGACAAGGTAGTGAGTTGTTTGAAAAAATGCCTCGAATAAATGTGGTCTAATGCCTCAAAAAAATAGTTCACTACCATGAGACTGCATTTCTTTAAGGCATTTTTTCAAATGGTTCATTGCCTTCTCTATGCTACCACATTTTTCATACATGTCTACCAAAGCATTTCATTAAACAGTTCATTGCCTTGCTACTATGAATAAAAGCCTAAAATAGGTGCTTTCAAACAAGCTATGGATAGGGAAAATAGTAAGCGTAATAGTAAGAAATATATAGTTCAATAAGTATCCAAAATTTTGTTGATTATCTCATACATTATAAGTCATGACCTGCATCACTATTCTAGTCTTCGTGATTGAATAATTTGTTGTTTTATTTTCAGATGCTGGAAGCAGAAACATCCCCTGATGTTGATAGGGAAATGGAGCATGGTGTATCTCTACAATAGACAACTCGATGACTCTCACGGGGGTATGAAGAAGATTAGTAAATTTCAAATTACATTTGTTGTTATAGTTGTTTATTATTGAAAAATCAATTGATTATTTATTTTTAGTTGAATTTGTATTTGGACGGTTTCTATAGGACTTTGGCATGCCAAAGCCTGAGCATGTGGATCTTCTGCTTGAGGATAGAGATCATTTGGCAATGGTAAGTGATTAATTTGTTAAATATGTCATTTTTTATAATGCAATTTCTATATATTAATGTCTTACTTGTTATTGTAAAAGTTGAAGCTTGATTAGGAACTAAATAGGAGGAGTGGCCTCAAATTCAAAGTAAACAAGTGTCATACACATCTTCATCCCCTCGACCAACAAAGGCTACCCATCTATTTTCATCACCTGGAGGGCAATGACTTTTAATTGGGGTCCTCTGTTGTATGCATATATGGCATTTTTGGACATATTTTGTATTGCATATACTTGAAATTGTATGCCTATATGGCATTCTTGTAAGCCTATATAGCTATTTTGTATATATTTTATATTTATATCTACATATATTGATGTATGCCTACATGGCTATTTGGTTAATATAAATCTTTTTTATTGATGGTGTCCATATTTGCATTATAAATCCATACTTCAATAGATATTTGTAGATGGTTTACTTCAAATATTTAAAATTCAAGTGTTTTCCATGCACTCTTCTTTTCTATAATTGTAAATATATAATAATGTTTGAACATTATTCTCCTGTAAGATTATTGAGCATTAAATTAATCATATGAATATAGTAATGCTTCATGCTTCATGTGCTTCGTGGATGAAATTCATGTGTATGCTTCATGTTTCATGCTACCATTCTTCATTCTTCATGTGTATTCTCCATGCTTTATATCATTGTGGAAGACATCTACCATTCCACGTGTATGCTTCATGCTACCATTTTCTTGTACACTTCATGCTTCATGTATTACGTAGATAAAGAAAACATCATAAAACTATTGACAAAAGAAAATGAAAAGTAACAACTAAATCTCACAAACAAAAACTCAAGGCATGTAAGTCTTATTAAAGATCATAAGGGTGTTGGATTAGTGGAGATTAAGAGACCACAAATCAACCTTCCCAACAACAAACTTCATAGATATTAATTCTATTTTTAAACATGAATTCGAACCCAATAATTAGAAGAATGCAACCTTAAAAGTTAAAATTGCATGCTTACAATAGTCAATAAACAACTTCAAGAGATGCGCATGAGAAAAACATAACCAATTAAAAGTTCAAGAATTTCCTTTTCCCCAAGCATATCTAAAAAGTTGCAAATAAATCAATTCAGGTTCTCATGAATAGTGATGATATAAATTTGGTTGTGACTTTTCAAAGGCAAAAAGTTGTGACCCTTTGAATAGGAAAGACGAGGACCCTTTTATAATGAAGCGTGGTGACCATACCTAGCATAGATGTTCCCACCTAGACGTGTTGGCGCTAATTGTTTGGCCCCACGAAGAACAAAAAAAAAATTAACCTACCTTGTAACTTTACACTACATGCATCTGATAGTTTTTGGTGAATCAGAAAACTTTCACCATGGACAAATGACTTGGAGCTATCAAAAACTAAGAGAAGTTATTGTAGAGGGGCCCTACGTGATCCCGTAGCCTTAGAAGAAATGTTTCTAAGTGTCGCGATTTATGAGTAATCACTCATCAAAGTTTGTTGCCACTTTGCACTTTGGTCTCTTAAGAGACTTCGTTGATACAATGTAGTTTGGACTGTTCTGACATGTTTGGGTGTGAAACAAGATCTTTCCTAGCATAAACACACCCATTCGAACATGTTGGAATAGTTGGTTCAGTTGTATGATGAATAGAACAAAAGTTACACCACTTTGCAATTTTACACTACATGCAACTAGGCCATTTTTCATCAACTAAAAACTCTTCACCACGGGAAAATGACTTGGAGCTATGAAAAACTAAGAGAGGTTATTGTAGTGGGGCCTTGTGTGATCTCGTAGCCTCAGAAAAAATGTTTCTAAGTGCCATAGTTTTTGAGTAATCACTTGTCAAAGTTTTCTGCCCTTTGCACTTTGGTCTCTTAGGAGACTTCGTTGGTACAATGTAGCTCAGACTGTTTTGGCATGTTTGGGTGCAAAAAAAAAATTTTCTAGCATAAACCCACCCATTTGGATGTGTTGGAATAGTTGGTTTGATCGTATGATGAACAAAATGAAAGTTACACCAATTTGAAATTTTACACTACATGCAACTGACCCATTTTCCATCAACTAAAAACTCTTCACCACAGGCAAGCAACTTGAAGCTATCAAAAACTGAGAGAGATTATTATAGAGGGGCCCTATGTGATCTTGTATCCTTAGACAAAATGTTTCTAAGTGCCTCAGTTTCTGATAAATCACTCGTCAAAGTTTGTTGCCCCTTTGCACTTTGGTCTCTTAAGAGACTTCACCGGTACAATGTAGCTCAAACTGTTCCAACATGTTTGGGTGTAAAAAAAGACCTTACTTAGCATAAACCCACCCATCTGAATGTGTTGGAATAGTCTATTCATTCGTACGATGAACAAACTAAAATTTACACGACTTTATAACTTTACACTACATGCAATTGACTCATTTTCCATCAACTGAAAACTCTTTACCATGGGAAAATGAATTGGAGCTATCAAAAACTAAGAGAGTTTATTGTAGAGAGCCCCTACATGATCTCGTAGCTTTAAAAAAATTGTTTCTAAGTGCAATGGTTTCTAATTAATCACTCATTGAAGTTTTTGCCCCTTTGCACTTTGGTCTCTTAAGAGACTTTGTTGGTACAATGTAGCTCAGACTATTATGACATGTTTGGGTGCAAACCAGGAACTTTCCTTGCATAAACCCACCCATCTAAAGATTTTGGAATAGTTGGTTCAGTCGTACACTGAACAAAACGAAAGTTACACCACTTTGCAACTTTGCACTACATGCAACTAGCCCATTTTCCATCAACTAAAAACTCTTCACCATGGGAAAATGACTTGGATCTATCCAAAACCAAGAGAGGTTATTATAGAGGTGTCCTACATGATCATGTAGCCTCAGAAAAAATGTTTCTAAGTGCCACAGTTTCTGAGTAATCGCTTGTCAAAGTTTTCTACCCCTTTACACTTTGGTCTCTTAAGATACTTTGTTGGTACAATGTAGTTTAGATTGTTATGCCATGTTTGGGTGTGAAAGAAGAATTTTCCTAGCATAAACCTACCCATCTGGATGTGTTGGAATAGTCGATTTGGTCGTACGACGAAAAGAACAAAAATTACACCACTTTACAACTTTACACTAATGTAACTAACCCATTTTCCATCAACTGAAAACTCTTCACCATGAGCAAACAAATTGGAGCTATCAAAAACTGAGATATGTTATTTTAGAGGTTCCCTACATGATTTTCTCAAACAAAATGTTTCTAAGTGCCATGGTTTTCGAGTAATCGCTTGTTGAAGTTTGTTGCTCTTTTGCACTTTGGTCTCTTGAGAGGTTTTGTCGATACAATGCAGCTCTAACTGTTCCAACATGTTTGGGTGTGAAACAAGACCTTGCATAGCATAAACCACCCATCTGAATGTGTTGGAAGATTCGTTTTGGTCGAACGACGAACATAATGAAAGTTACACTACCTTGCAACTTTACACTACATGCATTTGACCCGTTTTTCATCAAATGAAAACTAACCTCAAAGTGTTTTTAGAGCTGACTAACCTCCTTTTCATTGATGATATAATCTTCTTCTTATCTTTTAATTCCTTTTCTAAGTGGTTAATTTTAGTCTTCAATTGTTTTGCTTCAATTTCAACACTTCCAACTATTGCTTTTGCAACTGCAATGTGACCATTGACACATTTTTCATCATCTCTATTGCTCTTACCTATTTTTCATCATTTTAGTCTTAAGTTATCTATGGAAGTATTAATTTAAAGAATCTTTGACTTCATTTGTTCAAATCCACCTATAGCATCATCTCTCACTTTCTTTGCCTGCATAATTTTTTACCAAATACAAAACCCCTTGAGGTTTTCCGCTTCTCCATTGTCATTTTCCCATTACATATATTGCACAGGCACCTTTCTTGAAACTTCTCGAGAGCAGGAAGAATCTCTTCATTCAAAACATTATCTATCTCATTCACTTTGGTTTGCTTCTTTTCAAGCATTTTTAGAGCATATTCCTTTTTTATTTCATACATTATAGTTCTTGCTACCTCTAGTTTTGTATTGTCATTTTCCATTGCACATGCTCAACATGCACCTTCCTCAACTTCTCAAGAGAAAATTCCTTCTTTCATTTCATGCATTCTACTACTTGTACCTCCAGTTATGCATTGCCATTTTCCCATTGCCTAGTTATGAAGGGTGGTTAAGGATAATTGGATATGAGGTGTTGAGATATGAGGAGAAGGGATATATTGTTGATGGATATGCGAAATTTACTCTCAATGGACCCATTTTAAGGTAAATAAGCCTAATCCTCACAAGAAATGTACAAGCAAGGTAAATAAACCCAATCCTAACAAGAAAGATTGGATTAAATGTACTTGTATCAAGTTAATGTTGCAATGTAGATGATTTAGAGACATAATAAAAGATTAAGTGTTGTGAAGCAAACATATATATATTAAGCCTTGGTAGATATCACACATACCTAGAGTTTGGCATATGTAACCTCAGAAATCTTTTTAGAATTAAATTCAACCCAATGATGCTTGTGGAATTATATAGAACTTCCATGTAGCATTAGCCGATGTGAAATAGGAAAATGCATAGCCTGAATTACATCTATTTTTGCAAACCAAAATCAAGTTAATCTACTTATTAGTTGAAAGATTTTAAAAATCAATAATTTAACTGTAATTATCAATGAAAAGTGATTATCTGATTTTTTAGCCTACTTAAAATGTATAGGAAAGTAAAGAAAATCATTTTCCAAGAGAGGCTCATCCCCCTCCATGATGTTCTGGTTGCACTACATGTAGTGACTATCCAACATTTTCATAATCATATCCAAATTGAAAAAAAATAAAAACATGATAATTATCATAATTAACTATTGAAATGAAGTTTTCAAATTAGGTAAAGAGAAATAGCTAAAACACAATATTTCCACTTTCTAGCATTCTAGGTGATACAAAATGACATGATAAGACCAAGATAAGGGGAACTTACTCATATTTATTGGGAATAACCCTATAAAAGGTTTTGGGTTGAGATCAGCCTCTTCCAAAGCTAGGGAAATGAGAATAAGAGTTACCTCTGTTATAGTTTTTCGCCATAGTTTGACTATCATGGCGCATGTGTTGATGCTTGTTGCTACAATTTGTAGCTTGCCAAAGACCGCAGATGACTCTTGTCATTGTTAAATTTTTCCCACTACATGGAGGATCAAACACTAATGGAAAATAGTTATCTGCATCAAAATCAAGCTTGGTGTACATGTATGAGAAATTGCAACTCCCTTGGCATACATGTATGAGAACTATGGACAAAATGCATCAAAGAGATATGTTAAGGATTGGAATGATTGTAGGATATGTACAAAATGGAAAATGTATAGAAAATGTGGTAGCATCTAGACAAGGTAATGAGTTGTTTGAAAAAATGCCTCAGAGAAATGGGGTCTCCTGGTACCTTCTATGTCATGTTCCATTAACAACCACCAAACTTGTAGGGTATTAGATGTTTTCTCCATCTGTAATTGGGGCCTCCAATTTATTTTTTCCCTCAACACAATGACATAATAAATAATCCATTCTCTCTTTGTTTTCTTCATCTACAATAATTGCATAAACATTCCCTACATTGATAGGTGCAACAAAGTATATGAAATTAGTCAACATTACAAAAACACTACAAAGTACTTGACAACATTAGGAATTTCAAAAACTATGCAAGTAGATATATTACCTGTTGAACTAGATCTAATATGTGGTAAAATTCAACCAATGATTCCATATGTGTCAGTTCTATTGTCATTAAGGGAAAATAAGTGTCAAGTGGGCTAAGATAACTTAGCCACCATTCGTCAACCCACTCCTTTGACTCACACTCATTCCAGCCTTGAATTATATATGAAGAACAAAATCATGCCATCTTCCGCGTATAGATACTCCATGAACCTATATTTGAGATTTTGAAAGAGTGTATCTCACTTGATCCTACCAATGTATAGAAATCCTCATATGGTGCAATGTTGGTATAATCTATCAACCAAAAAAATCAACGAAATAAAGACTTACCTTCATTACCTGGACCCATCAAAGCATTACACCACTCGATGATTGATTTTGCATCTATCAACTTTGCATTATCTTTATACTTTAACTCTTCTCATGCTAATGCTCTTTGATACATGCTCCCGCACCATCATGCTCCCCCTTTCCATGCTCAACCTTACAAAAGTTCCATATATGTTGAACACATATAAAAATATGCATCCTACTCTACCAATAGAACATCTGCGAGTTCTTGAATTGTGATGCGCGATTATTTGACCATATTATATGCTAACTGTATGTTATGCCCCTCCTAGCCAAATCATTGTAGAAAAATTGAAAGCAACCTCGCGCAAACTCAGTAGAATGTGTGTGATCATGACTAATGTAAAAGTGGTACTCCCTCAATACCTTCATTTTATCCTTTGTACTATCAATTGCATGAATGAATGATATGTGCATAAATATATAAACTTGTGTGGAGTTGTAATATAGTGATTGCACCTCACATTGTGGCTATAAACTATA
>VDFB02279999.1:124342-169237 GCA_007258455.2 Sequoia sempervirens | reverse complement strand
GACACATTGCCATGTGACATACGACCCGTGCATGCCTTCTTTGATTGGTGTATGGCCATGTTGTGTGATGATGCGAGGCAAGGTGTTGCCGAGGAGTACACTATGTGACATGTGGATGTTGTGCTCACTCCGCACCACATGAGTGCTACTGTTATACCTTGATGATGTTCCCTCCTTCCTCAGTTGGTGGCTAGTATCTAGTCATGTAGTGTTGTACAATACAATTTCAAAGATTATGGAGTTTCCTTATAGTTATTGATGATTTTTTGTTGATTGTGAAGGTTTAGCCACACCTTGTGATCTTATTTGCTCATAACCCTTGTGGTTACATTTGATTTAGTGTTGAAATTGTGCACATTTATTGCTTTATTGTTGAAATCAAAATTTTAATTGCTCTTCTTTATGACTTTGGTGGCTAAACTAGTTTATCCTTATTGTTTTTGAGGTTGGTCATGTGTCGTATTGTGATTCCTCTCCAAGGACATATGAGGTAGACTTGGTAAGTGTATACAAGGAAGCAGACGTAGGGAACCTTGAGAATGGGGGTATGTGAGGCTAATATATAGCTAGGACCCACTACCCACCTATGTGAGATGACTATCTCTTAGAGGCTAACCACCTTATACAACAAGAGATGGGTCATTGTGGTCCTGCTTGGATGGTCTCACCATATGTGTGTGGCCTAACACCATCAAGCCACTAATTGTGAGGTATGGATTATGTGAGATGGTTATTGGCTCTTGGCTCAAGGATTATGTATCATGGATTAGTATGTTGTTTTCCAGCATTCAGATGGACCCTTGTGTAGCCTTGTGATGTGATTCCTAGTGATGTGATTTTGTGTGTATGTGAAGAATGTAGGTTAATCATGAATATAGTACTTTGATCCATGAGATTTTTTCCCCTCCCCTTCTATTGTTCTTGCCTAATATCTAAGACTTGTTCTATGGTGGTGTTGTGTAGGATGATGCCTAGAGGTCATGATCTTGATAGGGATCATGTTAGTGGTTAGGGAAGTGTTCATGGGGTTAGTCGTCAAAACACTCCTTTTCTGCATTCCCATGAGGATGATCATGAGGAACACCTGGGCCCTTAGTTATGTTCCTTGCTTGAGGAAATTCTTCACTGACTTGGCCCAAGATAGGAGACCAATCAATAGATGGTTAGGGAAAGAGAAAGGTTCCCCAGGAGAAGAGGTGCTTCAATTATAGCATGACTTATGATGGACCTCTTGGGGAGCATTCTCCTACCTTCCATAGGTTTAGTGGTGGTTTGGAGGATGAGACTTGGATGTTTGTTGTTTGAATTGGTGGTCATCTTTCATCTAGGAGAATCCAGAGTTGGTTGCGAGCCCATATTTATCAACTTGACTAGTCAACTTAGAGCACTTGGACTGCAGCTAGTAGGGGTCAGTTCTAGTAGATTAGTGCAACCCCTCGAGGTAGAGGAAATGGAAAAAATGCAGGATATTTCTCTTGCAGCCAATAGGGCCACATAGCTAGACAATGTCCTTAGAGGAGCACACCTGAATTTAGTCAGAGATCAATAGTCATTGAGCCAATAGGGGATGATGCAGGAAGGTTCCACATAGTGATTACACTAGTTGATGACCACTGGGTAGAGCATTAGGGCACATATGTGGAGACAATAGGTAGAGGATGGGTAGCTAGATTTGGAGCCCATGGCTGTCACACAACACAGGATACTTGATCTCAAGGGTTAAGATATTGAGTAGGTTAGGGTCTAGTGGGATCCAAGAGATGATACTTTGGCTCCTTGGGAGCATACAACCAAGATAGGGAGCTCTATCCCTTTTTTTTGTAGGCTTCTAGGAGTAAGCCTATCCTGGGGGGGATGTAGTACCCCTTCGATTTGTTTATGTTTTCAAATAGTGCTTTTACTTTGATAGACCATGATATTATGTTGTTGTCATTTGATCACTGACATTGGAGTGATGATGGTTTTTATATTTAGATGGGATGATACACTATATGGATGATTATTATTTATGACATTCTTTCTGGATAGCATAGTTGTTTATTTGAGTTGATATTGATATATGCTCATCTGGAGTTAATTGATGTTTTAATTTTTTTTAGTTTTGATGTGACTATATTGGTGAAGAGAACGAGATTACATCACTCACTTATGGGCGCCTTGTGATTCTATGATTTTCTCTTCATGGTGCGATTATTTATGATTTATATACGTGTACGACATATGTTTTGATTGCAAGATTGTAGGTACAAGACATCGAATCCACCTGGATTCACAAGTCTAAGTGTTTCCATTATGCAATGGTATTTTTGAATGGGATATAGTAACGAGGTTTCCTTGTCAAGCCACTACCCTAGTAACAGTGTGTCGTCAGTCCTTGTTTTGGTATGCTTTGTTGTTATGTTGTCCACATTTTCCTTGTTATTTAATTTTCAAGGTATGTTCTATGGGAAATTAATGTTAATTAATGTTTATAATGGTTTTAAGTGATTATTTAATTAATCTTGATTAATGTTGTTAGAAGCTTAATATTTGATTTAATTAATTAAATTTAATTTATTTTGTAAAGTGATTTATTTTTTGTGATTAAATTTATTTTATAAAGTGATTAAATTAATTAGATTAAATTTAATTAGAAATTAATATGTAAATTATGAATTATTAAATGCATAAATATCTTGTAATTATCTTAGAGGAAGTATCTGTGATTTGGTTGAAAGATATGTTATTTGTGACATGTGTTAGAAAAATTAATTAAAGATTATTGTTGGGAATTAATTCTTGGAGAGAATATTTACATTAATTAAAAGAGGAAAGAGGCTACTTCACAGGAATGGAAGAAGATATTTTGGGGAGGTTGTTGAAAATTGGAAAAAGAAGTTCTCGAAATTTTTTGGCTCTAGTTTTGTTTTCACCTTTGTGGACAAGTGGATAATTTGGAAGAAGCTTTGGTAAATTGGAATTTGAAGGCGAAGCTCTACTTCAAATATCATTTCTTCAAGCATCCGGAAACAAGTTATTTAAATTGTTTTATTTTTATGCAAAATTAGAAAGATTGCCCATACAAGAAGAATATGTTGTTTTTGTAGAAGCTTTAATATATTTCATAAATTTGAAAGATTGTTTTGTTCGAAAACTGTTGTGAAAGCATTGAGCTTCTGTAGAAATTGTTTTAAGATTTTATTTGTTTGGAATTGGAAAATTGTCATAAAAGCTTTAGATTCTCTGTAGGAAATTATTTTTTAAACAATAGAAATCCCAGAGGAAAAACAATAAAAAAATTGGAAAACCTTTGTTGGAATGGATTTAAATCTTCTTGTAAAATTTGTAGAATACCTCTAGAAGATTTTGTATTGGCTAAATGTTATAGCACCCCATTCTCATTATTCGACTTCAGTGATGTTTCTGGTCTCCATCAATGTTTCACTAAACCTCATGTATGCATGCAACCCGTAGCCTCAACTAGTTTGTCATACCTTATGTTGATGGAATATGAATTCATTTTATACAAGCCTAGTTAATGTTGAGAAGTCGTCGCCCTAATATTACCAGTTGATTGTACTAAATACTTTATTGTTTCCTTAGTAGCGCCACATGATTCAAAACTGATAGACTATTTCTTTTAAGCTTTTGGAAAACTTTATGATTTTGCTCAAATGAGTAATGTTTAACTAAAGATTGATCTCTATGGCTTTGTGATAGGGTATTCTATAGTTCCTATAGATGCCTCATTGTAGTCTCCTCTTCAAACAATTAATCAATCAAAATTTTAGTTAACTACCATTAGCATGTTGAATGTTGTTATTTCTTCTTTTGAAACCGTCACCTTCTCTGTTAATTTACCTTACTTATGAATCCATTAACATGATAGAGCTCTTTAGATTGGTTGAACCCATGTCTTTTTAAGTCCCTTAACCATGCTTAGTCGCACCATGTTGAAGGTTGTTTATTTAGCAGGTATTATAGTTCAAGATAAACCTTTCCATTCAAGTTGAATGGCATATAAAATAACCTGATAAGTATTAGTGTCGAACCGTTTGGGTTGGAAAAAATAAACTCGTGCCTCTCTTAGTTAACTACACTTAATTTCTAGTTTGGTCGTTGTTTCAAAAAGATTTGTGTATGGACTGAATAACTGGCTGCTATTTGTCAATCTAATTATGGTGCCATTCAAACTATTCTTGTATTTTTTTGGATTTGTGTTTAATAAAGATATATATATATATATACACATGTGTATTAATGTATGTGTGTTAAGTGACAAATCGATATATATTTATGTATATATATAATTATTTGTATATATACATATATAATTATATATACACATATATAACTATATATATATATTTAAATGGATATTTTGTTATAATAGATGCATTAAATGCACAAGTAGATATTTTAAAATGAAATGTTTTAAAAGAGGAAATTGGATTTTTATATTGATGCAATTGTGAAATTGATTTAAACAATTAGATTTAATTTCTGTATAGCCTATGAAAAAAATTACATGGAATTAGAATTATTTGAGTAATGTACTATTGTTTTCTTGAGATGGAAATTGGATTTAGGAAATCCTAATGGTAGTTTTATTACTTTCCTGAATTTCCTATTAAATTATGATTTCTTTTGTTCTTGTAAGATGGGGAAATTGGTTAGTTCTGTATGTAAGTCTTCTAGATGTTGTTATTTTATGAGGGGGTTGTTGTGTTTTATGGTTCAACCCTTTGTTTTCCCTTGGGTAGTGTACTTGGTTGATTTTCAGCTAAACACTCGATTACTACATATGGGATGTGTGGCCTCTTATAATTTGGATTAGATACTTGTTTTGTCAGTAGGGGAGTGGCTCTCAATGGGGGTCAATGCACAAAGTGGTGCCAAGGTAACCCATCCCTACAACTTTGTGATGACACTCCTCATATGACAACAATATGTATTGTGTAGTTGATGTACTTGATTCTATTACTCTAGAAGCAATGTAACCTTTATGTATGCATTGTTCTTGTATGGTATAGTATTGTGTGTTGCCTATGTCTATAGGTTGTTGTTTTTTTCTAGGAAGCCCTTTTACTATCTCCTAGAAAGGGGGGTGAGCCTTCGAGCACCACTTGGTTGGGTGGAACTTTACATCGTTCAGTTCCCATTTCATGTTCATGATGGTGGGATCTTCCAGATTGGAGAGCTCGTGTGTACCAGCTACTTTGTACTATTTCTTATATTCTTTTGTATCAATTGGATACTTATGTATATAGACTACTCCTCATTTGTATTCGAGGAGGATTCTTGTATCATTATTATTGTAACATTATTTTATGATCTTCTTTATTTTGGAAATGAGTCTTGTATCTTCTTTATTGAATGAATCCAATCTATGGATGATTCTTTAATGTACTTTGTATCTAATGAGATGAGTTTAATGCTTTGGATGTATGCTATTTATTTCATGAGTATTATTTATATGCTATGGGTTAGTTTACTTTTGTGTATTATAAGATTCAAATGTAAACATTGTCGTGTACCTTAGAAGATGTATGCATTAAGTGTAGTTCACTTTACTTGTTATTAATTACACTTTGGAAAAAATATTGTTACACTTCCATTGTGTTTGTGTCATCCGCTAGGGTTACGTGGTGGGGCGCTATACATTAAACACAACATGGAATGAGGACCACCTAGTGTATCTAGGCCTATTTCAACATACTTCAAAGGATTTACCAACACACATAGTCCAAATCAAGTGCTAGACACCATGAATCATGCAATTCAGGGCTTGTCGCCACTAGTACCTTAGATCAAAACATCAAACAGGAGGAATATAATTTTTCAAACCAACTCTAGGCTTGTGTAGACCCATTATAGCATCCCATAATGTTTCTCCATCTTATCAACATCAAATGGTACATGGATTTAGGGAAATGGGAAATGAAGCAACTATAAAAGAGGATTAAAGATTAGAATGGGGTACAAAAGTTTGAAAGTCCACCAAAATCCTATAAATAGATGGAGAAAAGGAAGATATAGGGAATAAAAGTCTCAATAAATTTTTTTGAGCATCCATACAAGGTTGGAGTTGTGAACTAGAGGTTAGACAAGAGGAAGAAGTTTGGTAGTTCATCAAAATTCTATAAATTTGTAAAAACATAAAAAAATGACCAAAATAAGTTCCCAAATGATAGGGAGGTTGGATGAATCAATCACTGATTCATGCTCCAGGTCTTGTTTGGAAGTCCTCTAAGGTGTCTTACTCCACCACTTCAACCTATAGGAAATTTCCTTACTTAGGATCCCCTATTCTTGCCTTGCCAACCCCAACTACCAACTTAGATCCTCCTACCAAGTCCACCTTGGTACAATCTTGCAACTCTAACCTTAGCCCTTAATCCACCCTAAAGGCTATAATCCTCCAAAATATTGAATTTAACTTTGCAGGGGTGTGGAGGTGCTTCTAATGACTTCAATCCATCCTAATTTGGTTCTTGAGGATCCACCTAGCTCCATTTCAAAGTCGCTTCCACCAAACCCTCATTTAGACCTAAAAAGGCTACTAGCCCTAGGAGCCCCAATTAGGCCTCCTTCTCCGAGAAAATAGGTTAGTTCTCAAAAATTTCCAAAAGAACACCCCAATATTTTCTTGGGATTCTTGGTTCATAAGCCCACCTCTCAAGGATTTTTGTCGTCTTGGGTCTCAGCTGTCTGTACAAAAGCTTGACCTAAAAATGAGCAAAACTAGGGTTTTTAAGCCCTTTTCTAACTTCTCTAAAACTATTAAACATTTCTCACACCAGGATGGATTGATGGAGCTTCCTCCTCCATGATATGTCTTGGAAAGACACTTATCTATCTTTGCCAAGTAGTAATTTGTCAAAAGGTTAACACCCCTGCAAATCAAGTGCTCTGAACTAAGGTCTTCCCTAGCTGGACTCTTCTTAGCTCGCCTAGGGTAAGACTTCCACAACAACGCCTTTGATTTCAAGAACCCTAAATCCTACTATATTTACAACCATGGAGTCTAGTCACTATTCCCAAAGGGTTGTACAATTTGTACGATGGGAAAGTGAACTAATACCCTATTCTTCACAAACTACATGGTTCAAACTAGCAACAGTCAGAAACAAAACTATTTACAAACAATGCTTGAAATTGAATAAATAAACTAACTAATGTCACACAATATTGAAAAAATACTACACTACATCCTACACAAGTTACAGTGCCATGATTAATACATCAAAACCTCACTTCAATGCAAAAATTAGGAAAATCACTCTCAAACGCCACTGTTTTCTTGAATTCAAAAACTTCAACAATACCACAATGCTTCCAACCCTTTCTCCCATGTTGAGGTCACCCCTAAATAGGGACTCAAAATAGTTACCTTCTCCTTTGGATACACCTAGGCCACTTGTATCCTCCATTGAGCTTTATTTGCAAGAATTTGAAAAGAAACTCCTAAAAGGTCAAAAAGATCAAAACCTCACTTGAGCAAAAACCTTAAGCCTATACAATGGTAAACATGACCTTCATCAAATCATCAACACCCAATCAAAAATGCCACTAAGGCACAACCATAAATGAACATGAATAGATGTTAAGTTGGCCTTAACAAATTTCCAAAACATGACCTTTTAGACAAACTATATGGTAACCTATGGGTGCTCCTGCACCATTCTCCCCCCTCTGCACAAACACTAAGGAATGTGGGGAGAGATCAAAGATAAAGCAATACCCTATTTCTTGAACTAAGCTTTATCCACCCATGTAGCCTCAGATTCTGGTTTGTCCTTCCATTTGATGAGATGTTCCATGTATTCCTTATATCAGGTAGACTTCTTCACCCTTGATTCCAAGATCCTCTCTACTTGTAGCTTGTCTTTAGGAGGTAAGGCTATGTTACTCACATCCTTCAAGACATCCACACTTTTCTGATCCAATTCAGTGATTGGTCCTTTATACCTTATCAAATCAACCACATTAAACACTAGTGAAATGCCTAAGTTTGCAGGTAGCTCAACCTTGTAGGAATTCTTTCCATATTTTGATAACACCTAACATGGTCCCACTCTGTTCATCTACAACTTGGTTGATGTTCCTTTCTACAACCTAGATTTGTTGAGATGGACCATGACATAGTCACCTACTGCAAGTTGGAGATCTTTCCTAGACATATCCACCTTAGCTTTCATCCTATGAGTAGCCTCTGTGATTGTCTTTTTCACTTACTCCTGAATCTCCTTCATGGTCTAAGTGAAATCCTCTGCATGGCCACTCCTATGCTCCATAGCTCCTAAATATCTAAGTTCACACACACCTCTTGGGTGCATTCCATACACAATTTCAAAAGGACTTCTACCTGTGGTCCGATTCACACTATCATTGTAGGCATATTCAGCTTGTGATATGACCAAGTCCCATGTCTGTCCATACTCCTTGGTGAGGAACCTTAGAAGGTTACCTAACACTCTGTTAACCACCTCAGTTTTTCCATTAGTCTAAGGATGGTAGGCTGATCCAAAAGACAACTTGGTACCTAACTTGCTCCATAAAGTCTTCCAAAAATGACTCATGAACTTCACATCCCTATCTGAGACAATGCTCAATGGCAATCCATGGATCCTCACAATTTATTTGAAGAAAAGATGAGCGATATAGCTAGCATTATGGGTGGTCTTGCAAGGAATAAAATGGCTCATTTTGCTAAACCTATCTACCACCACATAGACACTATCAAACCCTGTCTTGGTTTTAGGGAGTCCTACCACAAAGTCCATGCTAATGCATTCCCATGGTCTGTTGGGAATAGGTAGGGGTTGATACAAGCCTACATTACTAGCTCCCCCCTTGGCTTTCATACAAACTACACACTTCTCCACATACCTTCTGACATCCCTTGGCAACTTGGGCCAATAATAGAACCTTTGCACTAGTTCCATTGTCTTGTTGATACCAAAATGACCACTAAGACTACCATTGTGCTTCTCCTAGATAAGATTCTCTCTCATTGAACCTTTTGGAACACATAACTGATTTCCTTTGAACAAAAGTCCACTCTGCGATGTATACTCTGAGAATTGACTATGAAAATGATTCTCAAAATTAGAACATGCCTTATATGTTTCAGAGAAGTCTTCATCTTCTCCATAGAGATCATTGAAACTTTCTATCCCAATCCTCTTTATTTGTATCTCTTGCACTGTTAGCAACCTCCTAATTAATGCATCTGCCACCTTGTTCAACTGCCCCTTCTTGTGCTTGATGGTAAATGTAAAGGCTTGGAGGTATTCCATCCATTTAAAATGTCTATTGCTCAACTTCTCTTGTGTGTTGATGTAGCTAAGTGCTTGGTTATCAGTAAACACTATGAACTCTTTAGGTAGGAGATAATGCCTCCACTTTCTAAGTGACTGTAGTAAAGCATACAGTTCCAAGTCATAAGTAGAATACTTCTGTTTAGCTTCATTGAGATTTTCACTAAAGAAAGCTATAGGCTTGCCTTCTTGGCTTAGTACTCTTCCTACTGTAGTTCCATTGGCATCACATTCCACAGTGAATAACTTATCAAAACTAGGTAACAAAAGGATGGGTTGAGTTGCCACTTCTTATTTCAGTTTCTCAAAACCTTTCTCAGCATCAAGAGTCCATTTGAACTTAGTTTTTAGGCCACCTTTGATTGTATCAAGTATTGGTGCACATATGCCACTAAAATTCCTTATAAAATTCCTATAAAATTGAGCTAACCCATGAAAACTTATTACTTCTATCCTAGTGGTTGGTGTAGGCCAATTTAGGATAGCTTCCACCTTGCTTGGGTCCATCTTAAATGATCCTTGGGATACTACGAACCAAAAATACACAAGCTCTTGTTTGAAGAACTCACATTTTTCTATGTTGATGGCTAACCTCTCTTCCTGCAATATTTTAAGAACCAACTCCACATGCTTTAGATGTTCTTCTACTGTCTTCCTAAAGATGAATATATCATCTAGATATACCACCACAAATAACCTTGTGAAATCCTTAAGCACTTCATTCATGAGCCTCATGAATGTGCTAGGGGCATTTGTGAGGCCAAATAGAATCACTCTCCACTCATACAACCCATCAGTTGTCTTAAAAGTTGTCTTCCATTCATTCCCATATTTGATTCTGATCTGATGGTATCCACTCTTGAGATCCAACTTGGTAAAATAATGAGCTTCTCCAAGACAGTCCATCAAATCCTCAATCCTAGGAATAGGGAACCTATATCTGATTGTAATTCTATTTATAGCCCTAGAATCAGTGCATATCCTCCACTTACCACCTTTCTTGGTTTCTAAGACCACTGGTATTGAACATGGACTGGTGCTCTTCCTAATTATTCCTTGGTCTGATAACTCCTGCACTTGTCTAGCTACTTCTAGGTTCTGATTTGGTGTAATCTTGTGAGCTGCTTTGTTTGGCAATGAAGCCCTTGGTATGAAGTCAATTTGATGACTGATGGCTCTCTTTAGAGGTAAGGTTGCTGGTGATCCATCACTAACTATGTCCTTGTACTTCTCAAGCAGCTTTTGGACTGCTCTCGGTATGACTGTTTTCTTAGTCTTATCTTCCTCCTTGGGTTGCACCATGACCACATATCCTTCCCCTCCTTGTTGTAGAGTGTTGATAAACTCCTTGCCACTAATTAACAAGACACTAGGGGTCTTTGAATGTCATTCTTCCTCATCTGACTGTGACTATAGTTTGAATGTCTTTCCATCCTTTTTGAATGAGATAGTGTTCTCCTTCCCATCATAGATGGCTCCTCTGTCATACTACCATGGTCTTCCCAATAGAAGATGGCATGCATCCATGGGAAACACATCACAAATCAACTTGTCCTTGTACCCTCCAATGGAGAAATTCACTATTGTTTGCTCATTTACAAGAACACTCTGCCCTTTTTTCAACCATGTCACCTTGTAAGGGTTAGTGTGGAGTACTTTCTCCAACTTCAACTTCCTCATTGCCTCCTCAGAGATAATGTTATCAATAGACCCTAAATCCACTATAACTTTGCACACCTTTCCAAGTATTTTGCATCTTGCCCTAAATAAGGCTCTCCTTTGCTTTGGTTCTTCTTTGACTGGTTTTCTAATTAGAACCCTGCTAAACATCAAGTTCTCTCCCATTTTTGACTCAATGTGACTAATCTCTGGTGACTTGACACTCATAGTGTCTTCTTGAACATATGCTACCCTCTTTTCTATATTTGAAGAAGATGCTTTCTCTAGGCACCTGTAAGTTGGATGTCCTACTTGACCACAGTTATAACACTTCATACTAGCAAAGTATGATTTACTTCTTCCTGCTTCTCTTCCTCTATTTGAACCTCCTTGAGGTCCTCTACCTCTTCCATAACCTCCTCTAGAAGTTGTTTCACTTCCATGCTCTGTACTCATTTAGACTCTCTCTGATTTCTTTGTTCAGTCCCTCTACCTTGATATCCACCTCTATGTCCTCTTTGATCTCCGCCTTTACCTCTACTCTTAGAAGCCTGATCTTGTTTCCTCTTACTCCTCTCTTCAATATTTATAGCCAATTGATAGCATTGGTGCATTGTTTTGGGACTTAGAAGAGTCATCTCCTCTTGAATGTTCCACTTCAAGCTGTTAAGATACCTAGCCACTTTAAGACTTTCATCCTCTGTAACATTAGACCTCATGAAAAGTTTTTGAAACTCCTCTATATAGGAATTTACATCTTGGTCTCTCTATCTCAAGCTCTATCTATTCTTGTGTAATTGAATTTCATAATCATCTGGCATGTATGCTTCTCTCACTTTGGCAACCATTCCCTTCCAAGTAGAAATAGGGTTCTTTCCTTCCTTTTCCCTCTCTGTCTGAATGAACTTCCACCATGTCAAGGCAGAACCTCTTAATCTTGACTTTTCCACCTTCACCTTCTGTGCTTCAATAACTCCATCACATTCAAAATGGTTTTCCATTCCCTCTATCCAATCCATGACTAGATTAGCTTCCATTTTCCCACTAAATAGTGGTATTCCTTCAAGTGCTTTTCCACTCAAAGCCTTCAATGCCTTCAAGAAAGGTTCTTCTTGCAAAATAGGGTCAGGTTCAGGGATCTTGTCTTCCTCTACAACCTCTTCTCTCTTTGGTACCCTGCCTTTCAACTTATCACTAACCTCATCTATCTTAGTCTGTGCATTACTTATTGCTTCCTCAAGTTGGGCTATTCTTTCCCTCAATAGCTTATTGTCTTCCTCCTGTTCTTCGACCATCTTGGCCAATTCTACATTTGTCACCATGATGGTAGAACCACTAGACTCAATCTTTGACATATAACATTCTATCCCAAATCTTTTGCTACTCTGATACCAATCTAATAGGGAGGTTGGATGAATCAATCACTGATTCATGCTCTAGGTCTTGTTTGGAAGTCCTCTAAGGTGTCTTACTCCACCACTTCAACCTATAGCACCTTTCCTTACTTAGGATCCCCTGGTCTTGCCTTGCCAACCCCAACTACCAACTTAGATCCTCCTACCAAGTCCACCTTGGTACAATCTTGCAACTCTAACCTTAGCCCTTAATCCACCCTAAAGGCTACAATCCTCCAAAATCTTGAATTTAACTTTGCAGGGGTGTGGAGGGGGGTGTGGAGGTGCTTCTAATGACTTCAATCCATCCTAATTTGGTTCTTGAGAGTCCACCTAGCTCCATTTCAAAGTCACTTCCACCAAACCCTCATTTAGACCTAAAAAGGCTACTAGCCCTAGGAGCCCCAATCAGGCCTCCTCCGAGAAAATAAGTTAGTTCTCAAAACTTTCCAAAGAACACCCCAATCTTTTCTTGGGATTCTTGGTTCATAAGCCCACCTCTCAAGGATTTTTGGGGTCTTGGGTCTCAGCTGTTCGTACAGAAGCCTGAACTAAAAATGAGAAAAAATAGGGTTTTTAAGCCCTTTTATGACTTCTCTGAAACTGTTAAGCATTTCTCACACCAGATGGATTGATGGAGCTTCTTCCTCCATGCTATGTCTTGGAAAGACACTTATCTGTCTTCTCCAAGTAGTAATTTGTCAAAATGTGAATACCCCTGCAAATCAAGTGCTCTACACTAAGGTCTTCCCTAGCCAGACTCTTCCTGGCTCACCTACGGTAAGACTTCCACAACAACTCCTTTGATTTAAAGAACCCTAAACCCTACTATATTTACAACCATGGAGTCTAGTCACTATTCCCAAAGGATCGTACAATTTGTATAGTGGGAAAGTGAACTAATACCCCATTCTTCACAAATTGCCTGGTTGAGACCAATAAGAGTCAGAAACAAAACTATTTGCAAACAATGCTTGAAATTGAATAAAGAAACTAACTAATGTCACACAATTCCTGGAAAACTACTACACTACATCCTACACAAGTTACAGTGCCATGATTAATACATCAAAACCTCACTTCAATGCAAAAATCAGGAAACTCACTCTCAAACACCACTGTTTTCTTGAATTCAAAAACTTCAACAATACCACAATGCTTCCAACCCTTTCTCCCATGTCGAGGTCACCCCTAAATAGGGTCTCAAAATAGTTACCTTCTCCTTTGGACACACCTAGGCTGCTTGTATCCTTCATTGAGCTTTATTTGCAAGAATTTGAAAAGAAACTCCTAAAAGGTCAAAAAGATCAAAACCTCACTTGAGCAAAAACCTTAAGCCTATCCAATGGTCAACATGACCTTCATCAGATGATCAACACCCAATCAAAAATGCCACTAAGGCACAACCATAAATGAACATGAATAGATGTTAAGTTGGCCTTAACAAATTGCCAAAACATGACCTTTTAGACAAACTATGGTAACCTATGGGTTCTCCTGCACCACCAAACTTGGATCTTTTTAAAAGAATTCCAACTTCCAACATCTAATAGGGACATGGGGAATGAAAAGGAACAATGCTTTTGCAAATGTGACCAAGGGAGCCCCATTCAAATATTTCACAAATCAATAATAAATGAAGGCAAAAAAAAGCCAAATGCACAAATGGGACCTAGACCAAGTAGTTACATGGGAATTATAAAATTGAGCTCCAAAAGTGGTGTCATCATGTGTCACTTCAATACCATCTATAAATACTTTAGTAGTTGAGCCATTTGGTCTTGGGACCATTAAATGTAGGAGATTAAAAATATCCCACTACACTATCACTAAAGCAATATAAACAAAGGGAACCTAGTAATGGAAATAGGCATAAGAGAAAGGAGATATGCATAAAAAAAAGGTAGAGAGAAAAAACCTCATTTCTTAACTCTTGCATATGATGTACTATAAAATAGACCTAAAATAACACAATCAACTAGGCCAAATATAAGATGTGTAAATTATAAATCGTAAAAGAAGGGAAGATGTAATTATGTATCTATTTCAACATCATGAATTGAAGGATGTGTGGGAAGAAATTGATTCTTATTCTATTATGAGATTATGAACACCTACAAACAACTCTGACAAATTGAATTGATTATTCTATTCCCTTGGATGGGATCACTATTGTAATCCTAGCTAATACTTTTTAGTTCCATCTTATTTTGCAATTTTATCATGTGTGCTTGTAGACATGACAAGTTCATTTACATTCAACTATTATCTTATTTAACATTAGATTGTTTTGATGAACATCTTTAAAATCTTGTTAAGCTAGGATTGAAGTACTTTAATTCACCTCACCTTATTCAAGCGCCTTTATTTCTCTTTGCAATAATTTAATGACAAAACATTTAGTCTCTATACATTGAAATGTTGATGCAAGCTATTATGAATTCTATTTTCCTTTGTTAAATATAAATTTGATATTCTAATGATCGGGCATTATGAATCCTTGATCCTCTATGGTTTTGTATTCTAGGGTCTTAGGGCATGTCTTTAAATATGCCACCTTAGGCCTTATTTCAAGTAAATTAGTGTGTAAATGGATAGATAATGGTCAAAAATTTTAATTAGGTCAATAAAGAATTAGTGTGAGGTTAATGCAGATTTGTCAAAAAAATTGCACTAGTAATTATGTCCATATGACTTAAAAATAATAACAATTACATCCAAAAACTAGAAGAGAATGATGTGTGAAATATATAGATAAATAAGAACCATAACTAAAAACATATATAAATAGATTTATTAATTGAATCAACTCTCATACATAAATTTTACAAATAAAATACCAAATTAATATATATCTAAATATAAATAAAACAAATTTATTTATTTTATTTTTTTAATAAAAATATAATTTTATTGTAATTTAAAAGATGTAAATGAAACAGCAAAAGAAATGCAACCATGAAGTTAATCACATGATAAGTCTGGATTGTTTGAAGAGTCGCCCATCCCATAACTCCATTAATTTTTTCATCCACAAATGGTCACGTAAATCCTTTTTAAAAAGTTGACTTGCACATCAACACCTTAGAATTGAATGGCATGCGCAGGAGGACGTTGACGGAGATCAGAATGAAATGGCATACGCAGGACGACATTGACAGAGATTATATTTGTATGGTATACACGGGAGGACATTCACATTTGAATTGCATGTGAAAGAGGACATTGACATAAATTAGATTAGATTTGAATTGCATGTGAAAGAGGACAATGACAGGGGACATTGACATAAATTAAATTAGATTTGAATTGCATGTGAAAGAGGATATTGACATAAATTAAATTAGATTTGAATTGCACGTGAAAGAGGACAATGAGAGAGATTATATTTGAATGACATACGTAAGAGGACATTGATAGTCTGATTTTAATGTGCACAACAACTTTTTTGGATTGTCAAACACACTTACCTCCTTCACATGGTAGAGCAGAGTAAGTATTACCAAGATCAATGAATTAATTGGAATCCTACAACTAGTTGAGGATTATATCTACACATCAAATGATCAACTTAGAAAAGGACACATATCTAATATTTAATTTGAGGAGAAATGGAAACATAGAGAATCTACTTCCAATCACTAAAACAAGTTATATCTATCCAATTCAAATTATCATTTCTTAAATTGATTGTGTATGAGATTTTTGCATAAACATTTTGGATCATACTTTGTGATCCATCATCAAGATAAAAAAGAGAGTTAGAAGAGAAGAAATGATTATTTGCAGACAAGAGCTAGCTTAAAAAAGAAGAGGTGGGAAGAGGAGGAAAAGGGGAATAGGGTTCAAGGAAAAAAAAAAGGGCCTAAAATAAAATGCAAAAATGGAAGGGAAAAAGACTAGACTAAAAAATAACAAAAACATACAAAATAGAAAATAATGCTTATACTAATAAATCAATGCAAAAGATAAGAAATTAAAAACAAGAATAGATTAGAAGAAGAGACAAATGATTAAGAACAAGAAAGAAATTTAGGAAGACATAATAATATAAAGACATATATTTCTATATGAAAATAAATAACAATATATGTCAATATCTTTCTTTATGTTATTATATGTCTTCATAAATTAAATGTTAAAATAAATTAATGAAATAAGAAAAGGGCCATTTTGAAGACACTGAGATTACAAAAGAAAAAGAGAGAAAATGACAAATACAAGCATACAAATAATGAAAAAGAAAGAAACATATAAGACCTAAAATAATATAAAGAATATAAATTTAACTAATAAAAGAAAAAGAAAAAAGAAAAAATAATATAAGCATAGGTACAAATATAGCAAAACTTGAGAAATCTAATAATATATCTATCCATCCTATATCTACCCATCCTATAAATAATATATCTATCCATTGTATTTAGCTTCATAGCATAGCATAAAATATCATTTCAATTATCATATCTATAAATATTATGATTTAATTTGTGTTTATTTGTGTATATGTGTATGTATAAACCATTTGATTAGTTTAGATTAATCTTAGGAAAATTGTATTTTCCTTCACATCTCTCGTGATCTCATCTAATCTTATATGATTTAGTTTCTCTAGGCTAACTTCTTACCATTATTAGGGTTTTGAAATCTATATTTTTCTATTTTTTACATCTTTTTTAAATTTGAAATCCTTTCATTCTTGTTTTACAACTATTTCAAATATTTTTGGACTTATTACTATGTGAGAGTTGAAAATTTATTTGAAATAAACTAGTATTCTTATATTTTTCAAAATTATAGGAATGATTAACATTATTTCTAATTGAAGTGATGAGATGGATGATGAGTTGTATCGATGGGATGGACAACAAGTGGACTTCTTCTAATTTTAGGATGGAGCCAGTTTTGAAAAGAGAAATCATGTTTTTTTGTGGCAAGTACCGAAGGATTATTACTAAGTTGGATCGTACTTGTCGTAATAGCCTTATGGGGATCTTCTTATACTCTCGGATTTTCAAATTCATTTTTTTTTATTTTGATGTGACTTGTAATCATGAGAATAAGCTTATTTCTAGCTTTTATTTTGCTACTAATTTGGCATCGCGCCTTTTAGCTCTTTTCTACAGGTTAACTAAAGGTGGCCAACCCCTAAATACTATGGTTTTAGAGATATCTAATTATATCCCCATGGCTACTCTGCCTAGAATTTTGTGCTTCTACGATGTGGAAGGCAATCCTTCCCTACCTATCATGTCTTTTTTTCTTAGCTGATTATGTAATTTGATCCCAATTAATGGATATGCTAAGATGGTTTCAGGGAATAATTATGCTCATGAGTGTGATATGTCCATCGGATTGATTACCAAAATTTACCGTTCATGGATTAAATGCCTTATTGTGTGGGGATTTTTCCATCTTGCTATTTTCTCTAACCTTCTTTGTTTGCAGAGTTCTTGGTCTTACAGTGTGTAGATTATGGGAGGAGAAAGGGTGCAGACTGAACTGGATAACTACAACAAATTTCAAAAAAGACCCTCTGGTCTGGCACATTTGTGTTGAAGGTGGTATTGCTCCTATGATGGAAATACTTGTGGGTCATGACCCTAATTTGTCGACCCAGTTTGTTAATTCGTGGAAGAATCATCATGTTACCATTGGTGGCATTTCCTTCACGGTGGAGGAGGAAGTTATCACGTAGGCTACGGGTCTCGAGTGCACTGGAATGAAGCATCCTAAACATTCTAAGACCCAAGACAATGAAAATATGAATAATTTTTTTGTGGGAGAGGAGGAACTGGTGCGCAACCAATCTGGGTTCGAATGGGAGGCACTTCTACAACCTTGGAACTAGGTGTGCCTTTCTTTGACAAAGTCTATTACACTTGAAGGAAGGCACAAGAATTTTTACTACTACCATTTTCCCTTGTTAATCATCTTAGGCATAAGGTTCTTATGATCTTTCCATTCTACCTGCTTATGGACTTGGAAAATTTGGTTGAAAAATGTATTGTTTCGGTTGTTGCTAACCCCAATGAACCTACTCCTCTGCCTCTCCATCAAGGTCTTATCCTAAAACTCTACCATTTCCACCTAGCTTTGTGCCCTTTGAAACCTATATCAGTTGTTCGTATTGAGGAAATTGAGCCCCCCATAGTGCCTAACTTTTCCCCGGTCGAGTCCAAAGGCCCTGTTAGAAAGAATCACCTAGCCCTTGCTAAGAAACCCAAACTTACCGCTAAAAAACTTAAGGGTGTTGATGGTGTTGCCCAAACCAATGTGGTTGTTAGCCTATGTGACCTAAAGTCTACCCTTGCTAAGACCCCTAGTAAGCCTGGAATGAAAAAGAAAGGTAAGTAGGAGAAGGTGCCCCCTAATAAAGGAAAGAATGTTGTAAGGATTCCTTGGGTGACACGATGGTTGAGGAGACCCTGGTTATTGGTTGTGACGCCATCATTAGGCACTCTAGCAGGCTGGGTAAAAACAAGAAAAAAGGTGTAGATTTAGGATTTGGATACTAAAGAGGAGTTGTCTGACAACAAAGGCAGCGATGTGGAAGAGGTGTCAATGGATGAGGATGAGGAGAAAACTAGAGGTCCCTCCTCTGTTCCTGACAGTGATTTACCTCAGAAGGAGGATTCAGCCTCCCATTCGTCTGAGCCACTAGAGATGGAGTAGAATGGTCTAGTCTACACTATGGGTAGCGAGGAGGAGATTGGTATGCTACGAAACAAACTTGACATCTTGGACAAAAAGCTCCTTGGGTTGACCCACTTAATGGTCCAAATGATCCATTATGTCACCAGTAACCTATCAGCTACCATGAAGGATGAAATGGGGATAAAGAAGACTAAGGACTGCCAGGAGTGGGTCTATGATGATATGGTTCAACTGCTATCTAATAATTGGGAGAAGGCTAGCTAGTTTGTTGCTGGTTTGTTGTAGGTCCATGTGTGTTGTCAGTCTCCGTCTATGTTTTGTTAGGTGCTTTTTGGTTTGGTGTTTTAGATAATGTTTTTTTTTTATTTAGACTTCTTGGCCCTTGGGGCTCTCTGTGTAGGGTAAAACACCCTATAAATGTTGCTTACATTATCAAAAACATTATTTCTAATGATTGCAAATTATTTTAATTGAATTACTAGCTTATTTCATATAGATTTTTCAAATATAATCTAGTAGTAAGTCCATGACAAGTCTAGATTATCTGAAATAGTCTATTTTAAGGCTTTGTTGTTCTTATATATACATATCACATCATTTATGTAACTTACCCACCCTTTGTTTAGCATTAGGATAAATACATTTTACACTCATTTTTAGATTTGATTTAATTCCACTATTTTAATTAAACTAAGATGAGTTTTATAAATTATTTCTATATTATTATTTATGCCATGAGTGACTCATGAACCTAATCTTCTATTAAGAAGGAACACTTTCTTAAACCCTAATATGGTTACACATTCTGATAATAATGATATCTTTAGTGGTGGTCATGTTGAAACCAACTTGGGTGATCAAGAAAACTATGACCATGGTGCACATGTGGCAAAAAAAGACATTACACTTAGCACTCAACAAGCCTTTATTGATCCATTTATTCACTATGGATCCCCAAATCAATTAGAAAATTTATCTTTTATAAGCCATTAGTGGGATGCCCTCATAGCACATAAATTTTAGAATATCTTAGATCATTAATGAATTGTTTTAATGGTGTGTGATCCAACCCAATCTTCCTCTTCCAATCCTAGCTATGTACCATTTTTATGACCACTACCACTATTAAACCAAGTGTTTCACCTACCTTATTTCCCATTAAATTTAATCATCAATATGACCTACCCTATGTTTACACTCTGATGTAGAGGGGAAGGACTCAAAAAAAAAATCCTAAACACTTCCAAACAATATTTTAACACCAAGGCTCCAAATGTGTTCCTAAGCCAACATGGGGGAAATAATCTAATTTTTCACTCAATCATTATGTAGCACCCCTCCAATTTATTTATGTTTTCAGACAGTGCTTTTACTTTGATAGAACATGATACTATGTTGTTGTTATTTGATCACTGACATTAGAGGGATGATGGTTTTTATATTGAGATGGGATGGTACACTATATGGATGATTATTGTTTATGACATGCTTTCTGGATAGCATAGTTGTTTATTTGAGTTTATATTGATATATTC
This sequence comes from Sequoia sempervirens, assembly GCA_007258455.2. Classification (NCBI taxonomy): domain Eukaryota; kingdom Viridiplantae; phylum Streptophyta; class Pinopsida; order Cupressales; family Cupressaceae; genus Sequoia; species Sequoia sempervirens. The sequence continues at coordinate 148,690 of VDFB02279999.1, read as the reverse complement.
TCATATGTAGTTAATTGATGTTTTAATTTCATCAGTTTTGATGTGACTGTATTGGTGAAGGTAACAAGATTACATCACTCGCTTGCGAGTACCCTGTGATTCTGTGATTTTATCTTCATGGTGCAATTGTTTATGATCTATATACATGTACGACATATGCTTTGATTGCAATATTGCAAGTATAGCACATCGAATCCACCTGGATTCACAGGTTTAAGTGTTTCCATTGCCCAATGGTATTGTTGATTGGGAGATAGTAACAGGGTTTCCTTGTCAAGCCACTACCTTGGTCACAATGTGTCATTAGTCCTTGTTTCGGTATGCTTTGCTGTTATGTTGTCCACATTTTCCTTGTTTATTTATTTTGCAAGGTATGTTCTATAGGAAATTAATGGTAATTAATGTTTATAATGGTTTTTAGTGGTTATTTAATTAATCTTGATTAATGTTGTTAGAAGCTTAATATTTGATTTAATTAATTAAATTAAATTTATTTTGTAAAGTGATTTAATCTTTGTGATTAAATTTATTTTATAAAGTGATTAAATTAATTAGATTAAATTTAATTAGAAATTAATATGTAAATTATGAATTATTAAATGCATAAATATCTTGTAATTATCTTAGAGGAAATATCTGTGATTTGGTTGAAAATTATTTTATTTGTGACATGTGTTAGAAAAATTAATTAAATATTGTTGTTGGGGATTGATTCTCGAAGAGAATATTTGCATTAACTAAAAGAGGAAGGAGGCTACTTCACAGGAATGGAAGAAGATATTTTGGGGAGGTTGTTGAAAATTGGAAAAAGAAGTTCTCGGGAAATTCTGGCTCTGGTTTTGTTTTCACCTTTGTGGAAAAGTGGATAATTTGGAAGAAGCTTTGGTAAATTGGAATCTGAAGGTGAAGCTCTACTTCAAACATCATTTCCTCAAGCATCTATAAACAAGTTCTTTAAATTTTTTTAGTTTTATGCAAATTACAAAGATTGCCTATACAAGAAGAATATGTTATTTGTGTAGAAGCTTTAATATATTTCATAAATTTGAAAGATTGTCATGTTTGGAAATTTCTGTGAAAGCTTTGAGCTTCTGTAGAAATTGTTTTAAGCTTTTATTTTTTTGGAATTGGAAAATTGTCATAAAAGCTTTAGATTCTCTATAGGAAATTGTTTTTTAAACAATAGAAATCCCAAAGGAAAAATAATAGAAAAATTGGAAAACCTTTGTTGGAATGGATTTAAATCTTCTTGTCAAATTTGTAGAATACCTCTGGAATATTTTGTATTGGCTAAATGTTATAGCACCCCATTCTCGTTATTCTACTTCAGTGATGTTTGTGGTCTCCATCAATGTTTCACTATACCTCATGCGTGCATGCAGCCCGTAGCCTCAACTAGTCTATCATACCTTTTGTTGATGGCATATGAATTCATTTTATACAAGCCCGGTTAATGCTGAGAAGTCGTCGCCCTGCTATTAGTAGTTGATTGTAGTAAGTACTTTATTGTTTCCTTAGTAGCGCCACATGATTCAAAATTGATAGACTATCTCTTTTAAGCTTTTGGAAATCTTTATGATGCTGCTCGAATGAGTAATGTTTAACTAAAGATTGATCCTTGTGGCTCTATGATAGGTAATGGTAGTATTTTATAGCACTTGTAGATGCCTCATTGTAGTCTCCTCTTGAAATGATTAATCAATCAAAATTTTAGTTAACTGCAATTAGCATGTTGAATGTTGTCATTTCTTCTTTTGAAACCGTCACCCTCTCTATTCATTTACCTTAGTTATCAATCCCTTAGCATGATAGAGCTCTTCAGATTGGTCAAACCCATGTCCTTTGAAGTCCCTTAACCATGCTCAGTCATGCCATGTTGAAGGTTGTTTATTTAGCAAGTATTATATTTCAAGATAAACCTTGCCATTCAAGTCGAATGGCATATTAAAACAACTTGATATGTATTAGTGTGGAACCGATTGGGTTGGGGAAAAAAAACTCATGCCTCTCTTAGTTAACTACACTTAACGTCTAGTTCAGCTGCTGTTTTGAAAAGATTTGTGCATGGAGTAAATAACCAGCTGCTATTTGTCAATCTGATTATGGTTCCATTCGAACTATTCTTGTATTTTTTATATATATGTGTGTGTGTGTGTGTGTCAAGTGAAAAAATGATATATATTTATGTATATATATAATTATATGTATATATACATATATAATTATATATATATATTTAAATGGATATTTTGTTATAATAGATGCATTAAATGCACAAGTAGATATTTTAAAATGAAATGTTTTAAAAGAGGAAATTGGATTTTTATATTGATGCAATTGGGAAATTGATTTAAACAATTAGATTTAATTTCTTTATAGATTGTGAATAAAATTGCATGGAATTAGAATTATTTGAGTAATGTACTATTGTTTTCTTGAGATGGAAATTGGATTTAGGAAATCCTAATGGTAGTTTTATTACTTGCCTAAATTGCCTATTAAATTATGATTTATTTTGTTCTCATAAGTTGGGGAAATTGGTTAGTTGTGTATGTAAGTCTTCCAGATGATTTTATTTTATGAGGGGGTTGTTGTGTTTTATGGTTCAACCCTTTGTTTTCCCTTGGGTAGTGTACTTGGTTGAGTTTCAGTTAAACACCCGGTTACTATGAATGGGATGTGTGGCCTCTTATAATTTGGATTAGATCCTTGTGTTGTCAGTAGGGGAGTGGCTCTCAATAGGGGCCGGTGCACAAACTGGCACTAGGGTAACCCATGCAGCTTTGTGATGACACTCCTATGACAACAATATCTATTGTGCAGTTGATGTACTTGATTCTATTACTCTAGAAGAAATGTAACCTTTATGTATGTATTGTTCTTGTATGGCATAGTATTGTGTGTTGTGTATGTGTAGAGGTTGTTGGTTTTGTCTAGGAAGCCCTTTTACTATCTCCTAGCATGGGGGGTGGGCCTTCGGGTACCACTTGGTTGGGTCGAACGTGCACCTTACACTGTTGGGTTCTCATTTCATGTTTGTGATGGCGGGATCTTCCAGATTGGAGAGCTCATCTGTACCAATTGCTTTGTACTATTTCTTATGTTCTTTTGTATTAGTTGCATACTTATGTATATGGACTACTCCTCATGTGTATTCGAGGAGGATTCTTGTATCATTGTTATTATAACATTATTGTATGATCTTCCTTATTTCGGAAATGAGTCATGTAACTACTTTATTAAATGAATGCAATCTATGGATGATTCTTTAATATACTTTGTATCTAATGAGATGAGTTTAATGCTTTGGATGTATGCTATTTGTTTCATGAGTATTATTTATATGCTATGGATTAGTTTACTTTTGTATATTATGGGATTCGAATGTAAGCATTTTTGCGTACCTTAGAGGATGTATGCGTTAAGTGTAGTTCACTTTACTTATTATTAATTACACTTTGGAAAAAAAATGTTACGCTTCCGTTGTGTTTGCGTTGTCCTCTAGGGTTACATGGCGGGGCGTTACACATGGTATCAGAGCCCAAGTTCTAACACTGGGTTCTCTGGTTTCACATGAGCCCATTAGGCTATCGTTGCTATTGTACTCTTATATGTGTATTTCTTTCTTTGTTTTCCTTGACTATACTGAGTGGTTTATGTTTAGGGAAACTAGGTTGACCCTAGAGGTAGATAAGAGATGTTCTTCTTCTCTTCTTCTATTCTTCTTGTTATAGATGACTAAATAGTTGTTAATTATGTTAGGAATGAATATGGGATGCTCTATCTTAAGTATGTTAATATGTATTTATGACATGGAGTATTGTGGAGGTTTAACCACTCTCTTGTATAAAAGATAAATGTTTTTCTATTATGAATAGTGAATATGGTTTTGTGTTGGGTGTATTGCAATTTTATTTAGTATAGATCAAGGTGTTCAAGATTTAAAATCTTTTCAAGATGTGATCATTGAATTTGAAATGGAGAATCTTCTTTCTCTTTCTCTCTCTTCCTAGTCATGAGATAAAGGTAATCTAGAAGATTCTTAGCAAGAGTAATTAGTTTTGATATATGGAAAGGAGGGACGTGAAAGAAAAGCTAATGATGGGTTATGGATATATGTGATGATATGAATCACATGGGTTATGGAAGTAAATATACTTATAGAATTGTGTATGTAATTGTATCCCCCTGTAAATGTGAGAAACCAATGACTATGCATTGGTTGAGTGTTGTGAATACCTCATACTTTATTTTTGGGCCATGGGATGGTGATACTACGTACCTATCTATGGGGAAACTATTTTTTTCCTAGGTGTGGAAAGAACCATACCATTCATGTGTTGCATGTGTGTTACTCTTTGGGGGCCAACCCATGTGTGGTTGATAATTTTGTCATAAGAGTAGCCAACATATAGTTTTGTTTCTATATTATTTTCTTTTGGTTCTCTAAGTCTCCCAATCTATGGAGGGATAGTAGATTCCATGTAACTCCAAGGGGTGGGGTGTACGGCATACGAATAATGGTGGCGTGCAACAACCTTAGCTCGATCGATCCCTGCAGAGCATACCCGCTACTTTCCCTCATGATGGGTAAAGCTATTTGATCCATATGTGTTAGCCAAATCCCCATAGTTCTTGTCTCTAGGACCAGCAATTGATATATGTTTTATGGATGGTTTTGTACACCTCGTTTGTATGAGAGGTGGAGCCTGGATAGCCCCATTTTTTATATGTGTACCGTATCTGCATATGTTCCGATATGATGCAATTGATATGATGCCACACCGACTGTTGTTATGACATGGAGTGGGTGATGATGTCGTGTTGCTGATGGTAGTGAGCTAGGCTCAAGGACACAATGCCATGCACATAGATGCATGAAGGCACATTATGGATGTGTTGAGTTAGCCTACCTGTTTCAAGCAATATGGGGCCTCGTACACTTGTAGATGGGTACTCATGTTTGCTTTCGACTAGGTAAAGATGGTTAGCATATGAGTATGGCCTAGCCATGTATACTTATGCCTACAAAAAATACCTATTTGTTCCTTCTCCATGAGGTATTGGGTGATCCCACAGTAGTGGATTACAATTTTTGGCCAAACTGGACACTGAAATAATTTTTTTTAACTAAATCTTCACTTTCGGGCACCTATAGCGGCTAAACCATGAGGAATTTGAATATGATGCAAACTATAGTTTTGTGAAATTTTGTCTGTAGATTCTAAATATACTTTTTTCAAAAATTTTGGAATTAGATTGCACTTATTTTTCCATCTCCCTTGAAAACTAGTTTTTTTTCAAAAAATAGCATTTTTAAAAAGTGACGCTCACTGTATAACACATAACTTTTTATCCTTGAAGGATAAAATTCTAATTCTATCAAATTTAGATTTGTAACTATGATATCTAGTGCTTGCACTTGGTTAGATAGTTTTTCTTAAAATATTTTTCTTTAATCAAGTTTCAAAGTCAAACCAATTATAATTTAGACATAGCACGATCGTATAACATGTAACTTTTCTTGTATGAATCGAAATTCAATTTTTCTTTTTTTGTTGGATCAAGGACTTCAATATCTGGTGCACTCATATTTTTCAATTTTTTTTTTTATAATATTCTATTTTTCCACATGTGTAGAATAGAGAGCTTGATTTTCAGTGAAAACCTACATTCACAAGAAATAAAAAATAAATATAATAATCAAATTAAATTTTATTAAAATTATACTTTTTTGGAAGCTTATAATAAGGACTACATACTTACAAAAAAATAAATTTTAAATGAATTCATTTGATCCCCCAAAAGGTAAATCAAAAGTGGTTTTTTATCAGCATTTTGATAGGTGTAAAGGAGACTCTGTTATAGGTATGGTTTAAAATAGCAAGGTTCTATCCAAGGGTCTTGGTCTAAGGTTGTTTGATCAAATCCTCTTCAATTGGAATCCTTTAAATGGAACATTTCAAGGCTTAAATCATTATATTTTCTAAAAAATATGTGATTTCAGCAAAAATCAAGATCTCCCAAAAATTATAAACCACTATTGTGGCAACACCCTATCACTATGCAGGGTGTGTTCTACATGTGCCTACTTTTGTGGAGCCATAGACAAATTTCCATGCAACATACGACCAGTGTGTGCCTTCTCCAACTAGTGTATGACCATGTCACGTGACGATGCGAGACAGGGTGTTGCCAAGGAGTACACTCTATGACATGTGGACGACATGTTCACTCCGCACCACATGAGAGCTATTGTTATAGCCTAATGATGTTCCCTCCTTCCTTAATTGGTGGCTAGTATCTAGTCATGTAGTGTTGTACAATGTAATTTCAAAGATTGTGGATTTTCCTTATAGTTATTGATGATTTTTTGTTGATTGTGAAGGTTGACACTTTAATTATATTTGATTGTGATGGTTTAGCCACACCTTGTGATCTTATTTTCTCATAGACCTTGTGGTTACATTTGATTTAGTGTTGAAATTGTGCACAATTATCACTTTATTGTTGAAATAAAAATTTTATTTGCTCTTCTTTATGGCTTTGGTGGCTAAACTAGTTTATCCTTATTATTTTTGAGGTCGGTCATGTGTCATATTGTGATTCCTCTCCAAGGATGTATGAGGCAGACTTGGTGAGTGTATATGAGGAAGTAGACGTAGGGAACCTTGAGGATGGGGGTATGTGAGGCTAATATATAGCTAGGACCCACTACCCACCTATGTGAGATGACTATCTCTTGGAGGCTAACCACCTTATACAACAAGAGATAGGTCATTATGTTCTTGCTTGGATGGTCTCACCATGTGTGTGTGGCTTAACACCATCAAGCCATTGAGTGTGAGGTATGAATTATCTGAGATGGATATTGGTTCTTGGCTTAAGGATTATGTATCATGGATTAGTATGTTGTTTTCCATCATCGAGATGGACCCTTGTGTAGCCTTCTGATGTGATTCCTGGTGATGTGAGTTTGTGTGTATGTGAAGAATGTAGACCATTAATCATGGATATAGTACTTTGATCCTTGAGATTTTTTTCCCTCCCCTTCTGTTGTTCTTGCCTAATAGCTGAGACTTGTTCTACGGTGTTGTGTAGGATGATGCCTAGAGGTCATGATCTTGATAGGGGTCATGGTAGAGGTTAGGGAAGTATTCGTGGGGTTAGTCATTAGAACACTCCTTTTCTGAGTTCCCACGAGGATGATCATGAGGAACACCTAGGCCCTCAGTTATGTTCCTTGCTTGAGGAAATTCTTCACTAGCTTGGCCCAAGATAGGAGGGTAATCAACAAATGGTTAGGGAAAGAGAAAGGTTCCCTAGGAGAAGAGGTATTTCAATTGTAGCAGGACTTATGATGGACCTCTTGAGGGAGCATTCTCTTACCTTCCATAGTCTTAGTGGTGGTTTGAAGGATGAGACTTGGATGTTTGGTGTCTAGATTGGTGGTTGTCTTTCGTCTAGGAGAATCTAGAGTTGGTTGCAAGCCCAGATTTATCAACTTGACCAGTCAACTCAGAGCACTCAGACTACAACTAGTAGGGATCAGTTCCAACAGATTAGTGCAACCCCTCAAGGCAGATGAAATGGCAGAAATGTAGGATGTTTCTCTTGTGGCCAATAGGGCCACATAGCTAGACAATGTCCTCAGAGGAGCAGACTTGAATTCAGTTAGAGACCGGTAGTCATTGAGCCAACAGGGGATGATGCAAGCAGGTTCCACATAGCGATTACACCAGTTGATGATGGTCAGGTAGAGCACCAGGGCAAAGATGTGGACACAATAGATAGAGGATGGGTAGCAGGATTTGGAGCCCATGGTCATCACGCAGTATAAGAGACTTGCCCTCAAGGGTCAAGATTTTGAGCAGGTTAGGGTCCAGTGGGAATCGAGAGATGATACTTTGGATTCTTTGGAGGATGCAACCAGGATGAGGGAGCTCTATCCCTTTTTGTTTATAGGCTTCTAGGAGTAAGCTTGATCTTGGGGAGGGATGTAGCACCCCTCTGATTTGCTTATGTTTTTAGATAGTGCTTTTACTTTGATAGACCATGATACTATGTTGTTGTCATTTGATCACTAACATTGGAGAGATGATGGTTTTTATATTTAGATGGGATGGTACACTATATGAATGATTATTGTTTATGAAATTCTTTCTAGATAACATAGTTGTTTATTTGAGTTGATATTGATATATTTTCATCTGTAGTTAATTCATGTTTTAATTTCATCAATTTTGATGTGACTGTATTGGCGAAGGGAACGAGATTACATCACTCACTTGCGAGCGCCCTATGATTCTGCGATTTTCTCTTCACGATGCAATTATTTATGATCTATATACATGTACAACATATGTTTTGATTGCAAGATTGCAGGTACATGACATCAAATCCAGCTAGACTCACAAGTCTGAGTGTGTCCATTTCCCAACGGTATTGTGTCGTTAGTCCTTGTTTCGGTATGCTTTTTTTTTATGTTGTCCACGTTTTCCTTGTTGTTTATTTATTTTACAAAGTATGTTCTGTGGGAAATTAATGTTAATTAATGTTTATAATGGTTTTTAGTGGTTATTTAATTAATCTTGATTAATGTTGTTAGAAGCTTAATATTTGATTTAATTAATTAAATTAAATTTATTTTGTAAAGTGATTTAATCTTTGCAATTAAATTTATTTTATAAAGTGATTAAATTAATTAGATTAAATTTAATTAGAAATTAATATGTAAATTATGAATTATTAAATGCATAAATATCTTGTAATTATCTTAGAGGAAATATCTGTGATTTGGTTGAAAGATATTTTATTTGTGACATGTGTTAGAAAAATTAATTAATGATTGTTGTTGGGAGTTAATTCTCAGAGAGAATATTTGCATTAATTAAAAGAGGAAAGAGGCTACTTCATAGGAATGGAAGAAGATATTTTGGGGAGGTTGTTAAAAATTGGAAAAAGAAGTTCTCGGGAAATTCTGGCTCTAGTTTTGTTTTCAATTTTGTGGAAAAGTGGATAATTTAGAAGAAGCTTTGGTAAATTGGAATCTAAAGGCGAAGCTCTACTTCAAACATCATTTCCTCAAGCATCCGGAAACAAATTCTTTAAATTGTTTTATTTTTATGCAAATTAGAAAGATTTCATGTACAACAAGAATATGTTGTTTCTGTAGAGGCTTTAATATATTTTATAAATTTGAAAGATTGTTGTGTTTGGAAATTGCTATGAAAGCTTTGAGCTTCTGTAGAAATTATTTTAAGCTTTTATTTGTTTGGAATTGGAAAATTTATATAAAAGCTTTAGATTCTCTGTAGGAAATTATTTTTTAAACAATAGAAATCCCAGAGGAAAATCAATAGAAAATTTGGAAAACGTCTGTTGGAATGGATTTAAATCTTCTTGTCAAATTTGTAGAATACCTCTGGAATATTTTTTATTGGCTAAATGTTATAGTACCCCATTCTCGTTATTCGACTTCAGTGATGTTTCTGGTCTCCATCAATGTTTCACTAAACCTCATGTGTGCATGCAACCCGTAGCCTCAACTAGTCTGTCATACCTTCTGTTGATAGCATAAAAATTCATTTTATACAAGCCTAGTTAATGTTGAGAAGCTGTTGCCCTGCTATTAGTAGTTGATTGTACTAAATACTTTATTGTTTCCTTAGTAGCACCACATGATTCAAAATTGATAGACTATTTATTTTAAGCTTTTGGAAACCTTTTTGATCTTGCTCGAATGAGTAATGTTTAACTAAAGATTGATCTCTATGGCTCTGTGATAGGGTATTTTATAGTGCCTATAAACGCCTCATTGTAGTCTCCTCTTCAAACAATTAATCGATCAAAATTTTAGTTAACTTTAATTAGCATGTTGAATGCTTTCATTTCTTCTTTTGAAACCGCCACCCTCTCTATTCATTTATCTTAGTTATCAATCCCTTAGCATGATAGAGCTCTTCAGATTGGTCGAACCCATGTCCTTTGAAGTCCCTTAACCATGCTCAGTTGCACCATGTTGAAGACTATTTATTTAGCAGGTAATATATTTCAAGATAAACCTTTCCATTCAAGTTGAATGGCATATTAAAATGACCTGATATGTATTGGTGTGGAACCGATTGGGTTGGGAAAAATAAACTCGTGCCTCTCTTAGTTAACTACACTTAACGTCTAGTTTGGTTGTTGTTTCGAAAAGATTTGTGTATGGAGTGAATAATTGGCTGCGATTTGTTGATCTGATTATGGTGCCATTCGAACTACTCTTGTATTTTTTTGGATTTGAATTTAATAAATATATATATATATAATTATATGTATATATACATATATAATTATACATATATAATTATATATATATATATTTATATATTTAAATGGATATTTTGTTATAATAGATGCATTAAATGCACAAGTAGATATTTTAAAATGAAATGTTTTAAAAGAGGAAATTAGATTTTCATATTGATGCAATTGGGAAATTGATTTAAACAATTAAGTTTAATTTATTTATAGCCTATGAATAAAATTGCATGGAATTAGAATTATTTGAGTAATGTACTATTGTTTTCTTGAGATGGAAATTAGATTTAGGAAATTCTAATTGTAGTTTTATTACTTGTTTGAATTGCCTATTAAATTATGATTTATTTTATTCTCGTGAGTTGGGGAAATTGATTAGTTGTCTATGTAAGTCTTCTAGATGATGTTATTTTATGAGGGGGTTGTTGTGTTTTATGGTTCATCCCTTTGTTTTCCCTTGGGTAGTGTACTTGGTTGAGTTTTAGTTAAACACTCAGTTACTATGAACGGGATGTGTGGCCTCTTATAATTTGGATTAGATCCTTGTGTTGTCAGTAGGGGTGTGGCTCTCAATGGGGGCCGACGCACAAAGTGGTGCCATGGTAACCCATGCAGCTTTGTGATGACACTCCTCCTATGACAACAATATGTATTGTGCAATTGATGTACTTGATTCTATTACTCTGGAAGCAATGTAACCTTTATGTATGTATTGTTCTTGTATGGTATAGTATTGTGTGTTGCCTATGTTTAGAGGTTGTTGGTTTTGTCTAGGAAGCCCTTTTACTATCTCCTAGAACGGGGGTGGGGCTTCAAGCACCACTTGGTTGGGTGGAACGTGTACTTTACACCGTTGGGTTCCCATTTCATGTTCATGATGGCGGGATCTTAGATTGGAGAGCTCATGTGTACCAGTTGCTTTGTACTATTTCTTATGTTCTTTTGTATCAATTGGATACTTATGTATATGGACTACTCCTGATTTGTATTCGAGGAGGATTCTTGTATCATTGTTATTGTAACATTATTGTATGATCTTCCTTATTTTGTAAATGAGTCTTGTAACTACTTTATTGAATGAATGCAATCTATGGATGATTCTTTAATGTACTTTGTATCTATTGAGATGAATTTAATGCTTTGGATGTATGCTATTTATTTCATGAGTATTATTTATATGCTATGGGTTAGTTTACTTTTGTATATTATGGGATTCTAATGTAAGCATTGTCATGTACCTTAGAGGATGTATGTGTTAAGTGTAGTTCACTTTACTTGTTATTAATTACACTTTGGAAAAAAAAATTGTTACACTTCTGTTGTGTTTGCGTCATCCTCTAGGGTTACGTGGCAGTGCGCTATACATTAAAGACAACATGGAATGAGGGCAACCTAGTGTATCTAGGCCTATTTCAACATAATTCAAAGGATTTACCAACACACATAGTCCAAATCAAGTGCTAGACACCATGAATCATGCAATTTAGGGCTTGTTGCCACTAGTACCTTAGATCAAAACATCAAACAAGAGGAATACAATTTTTCAAACCAACTCTAGGCTTGTGTAGACCTATTCTAGCCTCCCACAATGTTTCTCCATCTTATCAACATCAAATGGTGCATGTATTTAGGGAAATGGGAAATGAAGAAAATATAAAAGTGGATAAAAGATTAGAATGGGATACAAAAATTTGAAAGTCCATCAAAATCCTATAAATAGATGGAAAAAAGGAAAATATAGGGAATAAAGGTCTCAATAAACATTTTTGTTCATCCATACAAGCTGGTTGGAGTTGTGAACTAGAGGTTAGACAAGAGGAAGAAGTTTGGTAGTTCATCAAAATTCTATAAATTTGTAAAAACGTCAAAAAATGACCAAAGTACTCCGAAACTTGGATCTTTTTAAAAGAATTGCAACTTCCAACATCTAATAGGGAAATGGGGAATGAAAAGGAACAATGCCTTTTCAAACTTGACCAAGGGAGCCCCATTCAAATATTTCCCAAATCAATAATAAATGAAGGAAAAAATAAAGCCAAATGCACAAATGGGACCTAGACCAAGTAGTTACATGGGAATTACAAAATTAAGCTACAAAAGTGGTGTCATCATGTGTCACTTTGATACCATCTACAAATACTTTAATAGTTGAACCATTTGGTCTTGGGACCATTAAATATAGGAGATTAAAAATATCCCACTACACTATCACTAAGGCAATATAAACAAAGGGAACCTAGTAATGGAAATAGGCATAAGAGAAAGGAGATATGCATTAAAAAAAAGGTAGAGAAAAACAACCTCATTTCTTAACTCTTGCATATGATATACTATAAAATAGACCTAAAATAACACAATCAACTAAGCCAAATATAAGATGTGTAAATTATAAATCGTAAAAGAAGGGGAGATGTAATTATGTATCTATTTCAACATCATGAATTGAAGGATGTGTGGGAAGAAATTGATTCTTATTCTATTATGAGATTATGAACACCTACAAACAACTCTGAAAAATTGAATTGATTATTATATTCTCTTGGATGTGATCACTATTGTAATCTTAGCTAATACTTTCTAGTTCCATCTTTTTTTGTAATTTTATCATGTGTGCTTGTAGACATGACAAGTTCATTTTCATTCAACTATTATCTTATTTATCATTGGATTGTTTTGATGAACATCTTTAAAATCTTGTTAAGCTAGGATTGAAGTACTTTAATTCACCTCACCTTATTCAAGCCCCTTTATTTCTCTTTGCAATAATTGAATGACAAAACATTTAGTCTCTATACATTGAAATATTGATGCAATCTATTATGAATTCTATTTTCTTTTGTTAAATATAAATTTGATATTCTAATGATCGGGCATTATGAATCCTTGATCCTCTATGGTTTTGTATCCTAGGGTCTTAGGGCATGTCTTTAAATATGCCACCTTAGGCCTTATTTCAAGTAAATTACTGTGTAAATGGATAGATAATGGTAGAAAAGATTAATTAGGTCAATAAAGAATTAGTGTGAGGTTGATCTAGATTTGTCAAAAAAATAGCACTAGTAATTGTGTCCATATAACTTAAAAATGATAACAATTACATCCAAAAACTAGAAGAGAATGATGTGTAAAGTATATAGATAAATAAGAATCATAACTAAAAACATATATAGATAGATTTATTATTTGAATCAACTCTCACACATAAATTTTACAAATAAGATACCAAATTAATATATATCTAAATATAAATAAAACAAATTTAAAATTATTAGTTTTTTTTTATAAAAAATATAATTTTATTGTAATTTAAAAGATGTAAATGAAATAGCAAAAGAAATGCAACCATGAAGTTAATCACATGATAAGTCTGGATTTTTTGAAGAGTCACCCATCCCATTACAACATTAAATTTGGCCACAAATGGTCGAAGTAAACCACCGTTTAAATCCTTTTTAAAAGGTTGACTTGCACATCAACACCTTAGAATTGAATGGCATACGCATGAGGATGTTAACGGAGATCATAATTAAATGGCATACATAGAATGACATTGACATATATTATATTTGTATGGTATACATGGGAGGACATTGACATAAATTAAATTAGATTTGAATTTCATGTTAAAGAGGACATTGACAGAGATTATATTTGAATGGCATGCATAGGAGGACATTGATTGTCTGATTTTAATGTGCACTACATTTTTTTTGGATTGTCAAACATGCTTACCTCTTTCACATGATATAGTAGAGTAAGCATTGCCAAGACCAATGAATCAAGTAGAATTTTACAACTAGTTGAGGATTATATCTACACATTAGAGGATAGATTCATGAATATGGAATGATCTACAGATGTAGAATCAATTTAGAAAAAGACACATCTACTATTTAATTTGAGAAGAAACATAAATATAATTTATTTCCAATCACAAAACAAGTTATATCTATTCAATTCAAATTGTCGTTTTTGGATTTGATTGTGTATGATATTTTTGCATCAACATTTCGGATCACACTCTGTGATCCATCATTAGGATAAAAAAAAGAGCTAGAAGAGAATAAATGATTATTTGCAGACCAGAGCTAGCTTAAAAAAGAAGAGGTGGGAGGAGGAGGAAAGGGGGCATGTGGATCAAGGAAAAAATAAAAAGGTCTAAAATAAAATGCAAAAAAATGGAAGGGAAAAAGACTAGACTAAAAAATAACAAAAATAGAAAATAAAGCTTAAAATAATAAATCAAAGCAAAAGATAAGAAATTAAAATAACAGATTAGAAGAGGAGACAAATGATTAAGAACAAGAAAGAAATGTATGAAAACAATAATATAAAGACATATATTGCTATATGAAAACAAATAGCAATATATGTCAATATCTTTCTTTATGTTTTTATATGTCTTTATAAATTAAATGTTAAAATAAATTAATGAAATAAGAAAAGGGTCATTTTGAAGACACTGAGATTATAAAAGCAATAGAAAGAAATTGACACATACAAGCACAATGCAAATAATGAAAAAGAAAGAAATATAAAAGACCTAAAATAATATAAAGAATATAAATTTAACTAATTAATGAAAAGAAAAAGAAAAAAGAAAAATAATATAAGCATAGGTACAAACATAGCAAAACTTGAGAAATCTAGTAATATATCTATCCATCCTATATCTATCCATCCTATAAATAATATATCTATCCATCCTTTTTAATTGCATAACATAGCATAAAATACCATTTCAATTATCATGTCTATAAATATTATGATTTAATCTGTGTTTATTTGTGTCTATGTGTATGTATAAATCATTTGATTAGTTTAGATTAATTTAGGGAAATTGTATTTTCCTTTACATTTCTGGTGATCTCATCTAATCTTACATGATTTAGTTTCTCTAGGCTAACTTATTACCATTATTAGGGTTTTGAAATCTATATTTTTCTATTTTTGTACATCTTTTTTAAATCTGATCTCCTTTCATTCTTGTTTTACAACTATTTCAAATAATTTTGGACTTATTACTAGATGAGAGCTGAAAATTTATTTGAAATAAATTAGTATTCTTATATTTTTCAAAATAATAGGAATGATTAACATTATTTCTAATGATTTCAAATTATTTTAATTGAAATACTAGCTTATTTTATATATATATTTTTAAATATAATCTAGCAATAAGTTCATGACAAGTCTAGATTATCTGAAATAGTCTATTTTAAGGTTTCATTGTTCTTATATACATATCACATCATTTATGTAACTTACCCACCCTTGGTTTGGCATTAGGATAAATACATTTTACACTTCTTTTAAGATCTGAATTGATTCTACTATTTTAATTGAACTAAGATGGGTTTTATTAATTGTTTTTATATTATTATTTATACCATGAGCTACTCATGAACCTAATATTCCATTAAGAAGGAACACTTTCTTAAACCCTAATATGGTTGCACATTCTGATAATAATGATATCTTCAATGGTGGTCATGTTTAGACCAACATAGGTGATCAAGAAAACTATGATCATGGTGCACATGTGGCTAAACAAGACATTACACTTAACACTCAACAATCCTTTATTGATCCATTTATACACTATGAATCCCCTGATCAATTAGAAAATATATTCTATAAGCCATTAGTGGGATGTCCTCCTAGTAGCACATTAACTTCAAAATATCTTAGATCGTTAATGAATTATTTTAATGGTGTATCATCCAACCCATCTTCTTCTTTCAATCCCAGCTTTACCATTTTTATGACCACTACCACTATTAACCCATGTTTCTCCCACCTCCTTTACCATTAACTTTAATCATCAATATGACCTACCTTATGGCTACGCTCCTTTGACTCATGAACATCACTAGTGTGCGCATTCCTCCTAGCATTCCACACACACCTAAACCTACCACTTTATAACCACTAAATTTCCAAACTTCTACTCATATATTAGCCTGTGGTATCCCTCCATCTCCTCCCATTATGAATACTTCTCATAATGTGTTTAATCCATTCATAACTATTTCCTTAGCTCTTACATCACAACCCTTATATACCTCCACTATTTCACCTACTCTTTTAATACAACTCTAGTCCACATCAGCAATTTAGATACACTAATAGGGTAAGTGGAAAAAGATGGGGAGGAAAAAAGGGGTCTTAAGTGGCCACTTTTTTTTCTTTTCTTTTTTCTGAAATAAGGGAATACTGACCTTGGATGTGAAATTGAGGATAGTTTCACTCAAAAAATTTAGATGCAATAAAAACAAGGATCATAGTGTTCTGAGTCTACTTTCTAAACTACTATATTTTTTGAAAATGGTAGAGATTAAGGGGTTCAAAAGAGGGAGCCAAAGAAATTGGTATTGTTTTTGTCAAAAAAATATTACATAGTAACTTTTGTGGCTCCCTCAAAAGGTTAACTTTTCTTTCATATTTTTAAAATCGCTTTGACAATGAGAAATTAGCTAACAACATGTAGTCTATGCCCGATTTTTTACTAATTTTCAAAGTGGACACATCCTAAAAAATAGAAATTTGGTTGTGTTGTGCTACCCCTATAAATTTTGAAAAACAATTGAAAATAATTTTTTTAATGTGTGGAATGGATTCTAGTTTCTAAGAATGTAATTTATTTGAAATTTCAATAAACGGTTAAATTTTGTAGACACGCAAAATGTACAAGTTGACATTGCGCATCTAACTCTAATCTATTAACATCATTTCTTCCTAAATCATCCCTCGGTCTAATTGTTTAATCAAATTCCCTTATCTGATTAAATTCATCAATATTCGTCTCTTAATTAAATAAATTATTTTTGTCTAATTAAGTCACTTTCCCTTGTTAATTAAATCAATTCATCTGATCTAATTATCCCTATTTTGATTAAATAATTAATTTTATTTAATTAAATCTCTAAAGTCTATCTATTAAATTGATTAAATTAAAATCTTATTTAATTTAATCTTACTTCAATCTCTTTAATTAAATAATCAAAACATGTTTATTTAATTAAACTCATTAAATCATTTCCTCTCTTGTTTGATTTAAATTAATCCAAAAATCTAAGTCAAAATAAGTCAACTCACCTAATCATCATTAAACTAACATAATCATCATTTATTTAATCTAACCATGATTAAATACTAATCTCACCCACTTGCATTCTCTAGATATCTCCACTTGCACAAATAAATCAATTTATTGATTTATTAAATCTTCATTTTCCCTCAACAAAGCATCTTTTGGAGGAATATTTTTCTATTTCAAATTCAAGAATTTGAATGACATGACCAACTTCCAACATGTCATTTATATACTACAAGTCCTTCCAACAAGGGCATTTACTTCTTCTTGTATGTTTTGCCAGGCCTTCGGTATTCAATGCCATTTTCTTTCCCCCCTCTTACACGTCTTTTCTCTCAAAATTCAAATTCAAAATGCATTTATTGGCACATTTGTCAAAACTTGCTCATTCCTCATCCAATCACATTTGGACAAGTGGCATTTTGCCATTGGCCAAATCTTTGTCCCACATTGCTCTATTTTGGCTTTGTTTCCATTTCAACATTCTATAAATAGAATGCTTCACCATGCATTTCATCATCCACAATTATGCAAAGTTATTATGCACAAATATCTCTCAAATTCCATCCATCTTCTTAACTAGTTTATTGCAGATTTTGGAGCTCATTGAGGGACTTATCAAGTGGATCAATCATCTTCAATCAACATTTTCATTCAAGGAGTTGGGAAAGGGAAAATAACCACACACCTATTTGCACCAACTCCCTCAAGAGATCAAGAGTTTGCTTGCATTAGATAGGATTTAATTGTTTCATTTGTGTTCTTCATTTTCATTTCTTATCTTTTGCAAATTTCAAATGAATTTCTTGAGGAATCATTTGTTTCTAACCTTGTGTTTGATCTAATTGTTTGCATGTTTATTGTGTTTGTGCAAGGTCTAGATTCAAATGGTTCACATATTGGCGCTAGAAGGAGGGCATATACCTCAAATCTAACACGTTTTTTTATAAAATTTTGCTGTTTTTTGACAGCACTATTCATTAATCCGCATATGATCACTATTTTAGTGTTTTTAGAGTCAATTTTAAAATGACCATATCTTGGTCATACGTAGGTCTTTTTTGATGTTTTTTTTTTTAAAATAGGGTAGAATTTTACAAGCTATCCAATGGTGTAGGTGTTTCTTAACTATAAATTAGTTAAAATTTTCAAATTTGCATTTAAAGTAAAAACACATGATAACTTGGCTAAGTTTTAGGGTGTTTTGGTAAATGGTTTGTCTAACCCCTATATCCTTTTGTTTCTTTTGATCTCATCTAACATTTTGATCACTTTTGTAGGTTGGAAATCGAAATCAAAAGAAAGAGGAGCATGGGGATGATATTTTATCTAATCAAAGTGTTTTTTAACACTTAAGTGTTTGTTTAACACTTCTTCAAAGAATTTGTCATCCTTCTCCTTCTTAGGACACTAGTTTTCAATTGGGATTAAAAAGAACCTTTTTTCATTTCTTGCAAAGGTTAAAATGAACTTTAGGATCACAACTTACTAGATTTGGTTTTATTGGATTAACAATTGAACAAGGCAATTTCTCACACTTCATTTGGTGCTTTAAAATGAAATCATCATTGCATTTGAGGGTTTAAAAAGAACAAGTGTAGTTTTGTTTGTTTGTGAGGGCTTACTTAGACTAAAGCCATTGGAAAAGGACGTATGCGCTTCTCTCGCGCTTTATAGCGATCTTGAGAGATAAGGTCTTTTCATGACTTTGGGTTGAACAAAGCAATCACCTCCACCTTGATTTGGGCTTAAAATTGAACAAAATTTTTGTCAGTGTGAGTGGGGATTTGTTCGTACTCATTCTCTCTCCTTGTGACCTAAAGGATTGATCGAGTTATGAATATTGTTCTTCATTCTCTTTTGTTTATCCTAGAGGGCTACAGCAGGGGAAAAAGTACTCACCCAAGGAGCGACTCAACGGTAACACTCTAAAGCCAAGAGTATTTCCAGCTGGGATATAAATGTGGATATTGGAAGAAACGCCAATATCACGCGGTTGACTCCAACAATATGGATCTGAAAGGGGACTCTTGCCACGTTGGGTCAACTCCTATGAATGGAAAGTCCTTATTAAAACCCTTGTTTAGAAAATGCCAAAATCCTATCTATTTGTTGGTGCAAGAACGGTCGTTCTGAAGCTGCCCCATAATTTTACGGCTTTTAGTAGAGATGGAAAGCATGCCATGGGAGTTTCATGGGTGTTGGTGCTTGGCTGCCCCATATAAGTGAGTGCCATGGAAGGGAGCCAGTGGGGTCAAGCATCTAACCATCCGTTAAAAGTAGGCATAGCTGGACTTGTCCAAGTGGGGACTCAACAAACATTGTCTATCACATCCATAGGATTGTACATGCTTTTGGGTTACAAAAACACATACTTGTTCGTAAACATTGGAAAACAAACACTTAAACATGATCATGCAAATTTCAAACCCCTTTTGATAGATAAAATACCTTTTGACAAATTTAAGTGTTGTTGCTTTCCCTTGGGATTATGTCCTTAGAGGTTTCTTAGCACTTGAATTTATATCGTCATTTGCTCTAACTAGGGTTAACCTAGGAAATCCCTTTGCCTCAATTTCTTGGAACTCCCACACAACACTTTGTGGGAAGAAAAGGAATTTTGACATAGGACATCTTTAGTTTGAAACATAATCAAGAAAGTGTATTTGGTAAAAAGAAGTCATTAAAAGCAAAGATAAGCAATTGAGCCCCACACATGTCTTTTCAATGATTTCTCACAAGATCAAGATACAAAAACCCAAGAAAAGGAAACTTAGCCCAAAACAACATCAACAAAGACTCAAAAGGTTATATGATTTTAGAGAAAAGTTGTTGGCTAATTTCTATAGACATGCTTCAAGAGACAACCCCACTTTATATTCATTTTACTACACACAAAATCCAAGATTGTTTCAAGGGATTGGATACCTTGCTTAGGGCATAACATGTTCTTCAATACCTTGGTCTTGTTAAACAAAAGTCTAAACTAGGGTCATTCTAAGATCAAAACAAACATTCATCCATCAAAAACATCAACAACCATAAACATCTCACCAACATTTTGAGAAAATCTTGAAACAACTATGCTAGGCTCCTTTGGTAGACATCAAAACCTTTCAAACATGAGACTTTGAATTCTTCAAACATCAAACATCAAACTTGTTCAACTCAAGTGTGTGTGAATGAATCCTTTTGCACATGCTTAGTTGAATTATCACTTTGTTCCAATTAATGGTGGATAGATGCATCCTTCTCCCATCACTAATTTGGATTATCTTTTGGTTAGCTTGTGAGTAGACACATCCTATTCTCACCCCCAAATCAAATTATCCTTTATGAGCATTAGTTATCTTTTTTAGATCATCATCCAAACATCTTGGGGATATCTCTTGCTCAAACATCAACATTCAAAAGACAGAATTCAAAGTCTAAACATCAAACAAACATTAATCAAAGCAAACCCAAAGTACCTAGCATCACATCAAGATTTTCAATACAAATTCAAAACTTCCATTCTCATCCATATATCATACACCTTTCATCTTCACATCTTTGATCTTTTACACATCCTAGTTTTCTCTTTTATGGTTCAAACAAGATCACAACACAAGAGGAACATGGAGTTAAATCAAGAAACATCAACCACAAGTGATCTAAGCCAAAACATTCCAGAAATCCAAAACACACCACTTCCAGACCTCACCATCACTACACACGATCCACAAAAAGAGGTCTTGGTGGAAGACATCACACCAACAGAACTAAGTGAGGAAGAAGTTCTTGAGATGCTCAAACAACCAAAACTACAAAAGTTTCTTCGCGCAATGACTAAAATAAATCCATCAATTCTCAACACTGTTGAGGATACGCTTCTTGTACCAAATGACCAAAACACCCTTCCACAATCGACCACTTCCATTACCGCCATAGAACCTACTATCAATGATGATGATACCCTCTTCAACATGCATCAAAATCCACTTTACAACCCACTTGGATTTATCGATACATCTGAGGTTCCTTACCATACCACCTCATCATTTTCTCTTGACACGCAAGTGTCTAAACCTTTGGTACAAGCAAGCTCATCCGAAATAGAGAGACCCTACGGATTTGTCTCTTCATTTGCACAAGAAAATTTTCCACCTTTCAAATCATTCACACCTCCCACCACGTCAACACCATATTTTGGTTTAGGGATCCCCCCTTTACCTAAATTTCCACCTTTCCCTAACATAAATCGCCCCATCCAAATCAATTCATCCAACCAAGGGGGTACATCACATATTTCAAACACACCATCCACATCAAACCAACACATGATAGCTAATCAAAATATGGTCTCTCAAAGACCCACTATTTCGCTCATCTCTACCATTCCTACCACTTCACCTAGTCCCACCATTCCTATCACTTCACCCATCCCAAATGCACCTATCACCACATTCACTCCAACCACTACATCCACTATACCTCAAACTTCCACTACCCCCATCACACCCCTTACATCGCAACCTCCCACCACCACCATCACTCTAAGCACATCTCAAACTCCCACCACTCCATCCAACACAATTCTGATCCCACCACCACCACCATTGTGACCAAGCCAAGTAAGCCATTACAATGCTGCATTCAAAGCATACCAACAATTGCTCCAACAATATCAAACAATTCAGCAAGCGCCTATAGCCACTCACGCTGCTCAAGCTTCACAGCAAAATCAAGCTCAAACATCGCTGCAACAACAACAAGCACAACAAGCGGAACAAGCCCAAGCTTTGTTGCAACAACAACAATGAGCTACACAAGCTGCACAAGCCACACAAGCTACACAAGCTGCACAAGCTACACAAGCTACTCAAGTCACACAAGCCACACAAGCTGCTCAAGCTGCAAAAGATGCCCAAGATGCCCAGGCACGAGTGCAAGCACAAGCGCAGTACTTTGTACAACAACAAGAAGCCCAACAACTCGCATATCAACAAGCATTAGAGCAATACCAAGAGCAACAAGAAGTAGCACAACAAGCCCTAGCTGACCAACAATAAGCATTGTTGGACCAACAACAACAAGCACAACAACAAGCTCTATTAGCGCAACAACAGCAAGATCAACAACATGCGTTGTTGAAAGCATACATGGCACAACAAACAAACATTCCACCCATTCAAACACCCACTCCACCCCCCCAGAACACCTTCATTCCACCTCCTAATCCACAATTGGATGTCACCGCACAAATAAAATTTATGTCACAACAAGTGCTTGACCTTCAATCAGGAAGGACACCAAAACCACAAAAAAACCTATGCCCTTATCCATTTGATAGGAGCGTAGAAATGAAACCATTCCCAAAAGGGTTTGAGATCCCTAAATTTGACAAATATCGCAGAACGGGTAACCCTGAAGATCACATCAGGGAATTCCAAGTACATTGCATGGAGGTGGCTTACGACGAAACATACTTAATGAGATTATTCCCAAGAAGCTTGGCTGGAAATGCTATTGATTGGTTTTCTCGACTTTCTGGAATCAAAAAATTCTAGGAAATCATAGATGCCTTCATACAGAATTATTCCTTCAACACTCCCATGGAGGTTAGCTTACAGGAATTATCAGCTCTCAAATAAGGAAAAAATGAATCATTTGGTGATTTTTTACAATGATGGTGATCCAAAGCTAATTGAAGCAAGTGGTACATGCCTGAAGAGAAACAAGTGGGAACTATCATTACGAATCATGATGGGCCCTTGGCCTTCCACCTCAAAGTGCAAAACATCACCACTTACGACCAGTTGATCCCTAGGGCGCTCAATATCGAACGAGCCCTTGCCACACAGGGAGAAACTTCATCATATCAAGAGGGCCTCTCATCATCCAGTTATCATGACAAACCATGAACATGGGCAAAGAATCGTAATGTAACCAATGATGGTGTCGTTGATGCCAAAGTTGTCATTAGTTCCCCATGGAAGAAAAATCCACCATCCCAACAACAACACCAAAATACCAATCAAAGCAATTAACAAGTCAATACTGTGGTCCAACCATCCCATAACCAAAACAAAAACAACATTGATAATCAGGGAGGACCACAGTGAAACAAGTTCTTCCCCAAATGAAAATACACACTCCTTGGGGAACCTGCTGAAGCAATCATGAAAAGATTGGTAGATGAAAAATTGATAACGGTCCCTACACATAATAATTATCAAGAACCATCAGTCAAGCCACCTTGGTATAATGAGAATTATCTTTGTGACTTCCACAAACTCAAGGGACACATGACAAACAACTACATGAGGCTCAAAAATATAATTCAAGACCTCATAGATGACAAAATCATAGATGTGGAAGCACCATCAGGAAACAAAGATCTCAAGATTTACACAAATCCGATGTCAAATCATGGCAACAAAGGAAACAAAGATTAAGACAAAGGAAAAGGGGCTTATAAAATTGTCAACCACACATACGAGGGTGTTGTCGCTTGTTTAGATGAATTTTGTGGAATCATCACCATCAAAGGGGCCCAAGCTGATTGTGGAGTCACCACAAGAGGTGGAAAGGTTACCATTGCAGCACCATCCCAACCAAGCAAAAATTCCACATCCAATCCAAGGTCTAACCCTAGTGGCTATAATGTCTTGGATCAATTGAAAAGACCCCCTGCACATATCTCCATCATGGAGTTACTCAAAATCTCATCTGCACACAAAAAGATTCTAGAAGAAGCTTTGGCATCATCTACTGTCCCTGCAGATCTAGATGCAGAACAATTCCAAGCTATGGTCGCAAGTATCACCACACCTAACATTCTTACATTTTCTGAACAAGATTTCCCCACACAACCATCTCACAACCGTGCGCTTCATCTGGAGGTGTACGTAAATAAAAAGAAAGTCAAGAGAGGCTTGGTAGATGGAGGTGCAGGCTTAAATATT